>JAQQPU010012877.1:5007-25242 GCA_029168905.1 Artemia sp. Kazakhstan ARC1039
TTGGAAACATAAAAGCTTTAAATTTTGCTTAAGTAAATTACTTTATTCGTTAAATTAGAATATTTGTTTCGCCTGAATACATCATAAGTTTTCACCAAGCTTCATTTGTTTCTTAGAAAGAAGGGATGATTAAATATTTATTGAAGGTGGAACAGTCCTGACTCAAATTTAACTCAAGGTTTCCCTTCTTTTACAAAATTAGAATATCTTGAACATTATGGCAGCCTGATGCAAAAAAATGGGTATCATGGCTCAAATTTACATTCTAAATCTAAGCTTCCCCAATTTCATTAGAGGTACTACGCACTTGTATTCAGGGGAGCTTCATTTGTTTGTTTGAGAATGGGAAAGAGATTAAAGCTATGCATACGCAATGCTGGGAATTGATCTGTTATTTTTCACTGAGAGTATGTATACAATAACCAAGATAATTACCTCTTTCTGAAGCGAAGAACGAATCACCCCATGGCAGTCGTTCAAATTGGACGGCCAATCTATTTTTCGGGAGAATATTTCTTTGTCCGTTAACGCGTTCAACAGCATACTTGAATGCTGCTTCATCCCGGGCATCTCCTGAATCGAACAGTCCTCCTAAAAATGATCGCAGTTAAAACTAGAATAATCATTCTATTTTTTGATAATAGTCAAACGAACAATTCAATAACCAAATTTTTAAACTAGCACCCTATTAAATAATTGTGCGCTTCTTGACTCTATCAAAACTAAAGGTGTCTTTACATTGAATTGGTGATTATAGAAACTTGGGAAGGGGCTCATTCGATTAGATAATGGAAATTTTAGTGCCTTTTTAAGAGTCGAAAATGCAAACTGAAAATTGTTTGCACTGTTGTGTAAAGGAGAAGGGGGGGGGTAGGAATATTAAAAAAAAAAATTGTCCCAGATCAGTTCAAAAATTAAAGCCGTAGCTTCTAGTCAAGAAGAACCTAATATAAAAAAAGCTTCTTTTCAAGGCCCTCCCAAGAAAATGGAGTCCTAAAAAGGGCACCCACTTTGTTTCCTCCGTTCAGGCCGATACTCATACGCTCAAGTAACTGGACTAAAGGGAACCCAATACAATGACGAATAATTGATCCAAGGATGAATTACTGGTTTTTCGAGCAGGAGCCCGAAAAAGGACCGGAAAAAGACGAACCTCCCTCCTCCGAAAATTACATGATATGAACCATTACTATGAGATAGTCAATTTGTTCAGAAATATTGAAAGGTTTGATAAATGTCCCTCTGTGGTCAACGTCGTCCCAACAGCCCCAGATTAGTGGTTCTAAATTTTATAAATTACCCATTATTCACAGACAAGTCAGTAGTGGGGTCATAATACCTTTAAATTGGCCCATAGCCCGATATTTTAAATGGGCCCTGCTTTTAAATGGACCCTGCTTTTAAATGGACCCGCAATACGACCGATTACGACAGCAGGTGTTACACCACAGGGAATATTTACATTTGGGAAGACACACCCCTGCAATACAAGTAGGCCGTGTTTTAAAAGTTTAGCAGGTGCTACGTCACCGGGAATTCTTACCTTTGGGAGGACACACCCCTGGATTCTGACCGCAGCCCTGTTTTTGAAGGATTAGCTGGTGTTACGTCACAAGGAAATGTTTACATTTGGAAAGACACGCCCCTTTCATTTCATGGGAGCCCTGTTTTAAAGGGTTAGCAGGTGTTACGTTATAGAGAATGTTTGTGTATGCAGGTGCATGTCATGGATTCCGACCGCTGATCTGTTTAAACGCATCACTGTTTCAGGCGCACCCCTGTTTCAAGCGACCGGCAGGTATTACGCCATACGGAATGTTATACGGAATGACCTGTTTCTTCAGAGCCCGTGGGGGACCCCGGTTGTAACTGAGCATTGCACATACGTGGGGGCTACGTAATAGCAGTGCCAAGCAGGGAATCTTATTAAGGCCTTTTTAAAGACGTTTTTCAAGGCGTTTAAAGACATTTTAAGACATTTTTCTTCAATATATCTTTTTCAAGACATTTTTCAACATTTCTTTAGTCCTTATGTAATGGGGAATGTTAAAATATGACGCATTCACCTGTGACATGTCTCTTCAGAACCCAAGTGTAATCCTCAGCTGTAACTGATGAGGACACACACGCGGGATATTACTTAAAACTTTTTGAGATTTAATTTTTCATTCAATATGTTTATTTTTCTCGGGGAACCTTTTTATTCTAATGATTTTTTCCCCATTAGGACTCGAAATGCCATTTCCATTCAATGGAACAGTGCCCTAGACACCAGGTGCCCTGATCTATTTCTAATATTTTGCTTCAGCTAAGACATTCTTCGAAATAACTTATTGCATGCAAGGAAAGCACCCCTTTCGCGCATGCTAGAATGACAATTGCGTGTTTCTTATGGCTGCAATAATTCAAACGCAGAGGGGAAAATCGATTACTAAATTACACCTGCCCATTAAGTAATGCTTTAAGAGTCTGTTACCAGATAAAATTGCTTGTTTGCTGCTAGCGTATTTTTTTAGGCGACACTTTAATTACGAGACTTAAATTAAATTACGTAAACGATTACGTATTGAAGATTTGTCCAAGATCAAAAATCTAAAAAGACACATGCTTTTTAAATAAAAACTTATTGATAAAAACGCTATAAAATTATGTAATCACAGAAAAAAAATCAAAACTGAGCAAATATAAAAAACAAAACATGAAAAAACCTGACATAAGATAAAATATTAGCAAAAATGTGTATGAATTAAAGAAATATGGGGCTCCTAGCAGACAATTCTGGAGGGGGGAGTGTTGTTATTAGAGATAATTTAAGCCCTATTGAGGTATTTCTGAGAGCTATTAATAAAAGTGCAACTTTTCTTTCGGCCAAGACCATGCACCAACAGTTGAGAAGCGTGCATTTGAATAATATTTTCTCTTCAAATTACACATCTCTTTAGTGGTAAATTCAAGCCCTATTAAGATGTTTTTGGGGTTGTTTAATGAAAATATTTTTTTTTGGGGGGGGGGGTGAAGACTATGCATCTCCAGTTGACAAGCGTACATTTGAATAATCTTTTCTCTTTAAATTTCACATCATCTCGCTAGAGGTAAATTTAAGCCATATTAGGAGCTTTTAACAAAAATTCCGTGTTTCTTCGGGGCGAGACTATGCACCCCCAGTTTACAAGGGCACATTTGAATGATGTTTTCTCTTTAAATTTCACATAATCTCGTTAGAGATAAATTTAAGCCACATTAAGATATTTTTGAGGGCTTTTAATGAAAAGGCCTCATTTCTTTGACTTAACGCTAGATTTCAGCCCCTCACCCCTCTTTTACCGAAATAGATCATTTAACACCTCTCACCTTAACTGTAAACTGTAGAACATGTCAGTTCAAGCAATTTACACCACCTTGTCACACTACAAAATACAAAATACTTCTTAAGAAACCAAAATACATCCCAAAACATCTCAAATTCTTCTTACAAAACACGCAATACTTCTTAAAAACAAAACTTATTCTTACAAAACAAAAATATATGATAAATAATCTCAAACGATTTTTACAAAATACAAAATACATCCAAAACAATCAGAGATTGTTCTTACAAAATACAAAATACTTCTTAAAAAATTAAAAATAATTTTTACAAAACAAAATTTCATCATAAGAAATTAAAATTCTTCTTACGAAACCAAAATACTCCTAAAAAGGAAAGATACACCCTAAAAAATCACAAATCATTCTTACAAAACAAAAAATAATTTTTACAAAACAAAAATACATTCTAAATAATCAAAAACTATTCCTACAGAATACAAAATTATTCTTACATCATACAAAATACTTCTTGCAAAACCAAAAATAATTCTCACAAGCAAAATACATCCGAAAAGACCACAAATTATTCTTATAAAATGCAAAATTCTTCTTACAAAACAAAAATAATTCTTTAAAAACAAAAAAAAACATCCTAAGAAATCACAAAATCTTCTTACAAAGCAAAAACAATTCTTAAAAAACAAAAATACATCCTAAACAATCACAGATGATTGTTACAAAATACAAATACATCCTAAGAAATCAGAGATTATTCTTATAAAATACGAAATACTTGCTACAAAAACAATACTTCTTACAAAGCAAAAAATAATTCTTCCAAAAGAAAAATGCATCCTAAGAAATCACAAGTTTTTATGACATCATACAAAATACTTCTTACAAAACAAAAAATTCTTGCAAAACAAAAAAAAAAGTCCTTTTATAAAGCAAAAAATAATTCTTACAAAACAAAAATATATCCTAATAAATCACAAGTTCTGCTTACATCATAAGAAATACTTCTTACGAAACAAAAACATTCTTACCAAACAACAAACACCCCAAAAGATCAAAAATTCGTCTTGCAAATACAAAATACTTCCTACAAAACAAAAAACTCTTTAAAAAAAATGTTCAAAAAATTCAAAAATTCTTCTTGCACTCTAATTAGGTTCATTTAGGTTCACTTAGCATAGCGGGGGACGCCAGGTAAACCTAAATGAAACTAACTAGAATGCAATTATTTGAATCTTGATCAATTTCCACCTCATAAGTCTCTAACTCTAAACACTTGAGATAGTCAAAACGTGTCTTCATCTATGAGTGAAAATGAATGGATGACAGCAGTAAGAAATAGACATTATTTAAGAATAATCTCTGATTTTATTTGCATGTATTTTTGTTTCTTAGGAATCATTTTGGTTTTGAAAGAAGTATTTTTGTTTTGTAATAAGAATTTGTGATTGTTTAGGATGTATTTTTGTTTTGTAAGAAGTGATGTTTGTTTTGCAAGAATTGTTTAAGTTTTATGAAAAGTATTTTATTGTTTTTTAAGAACAGTTTGTAATTGTTAGGAATTATTTTTGAATTATTTTTTGTTTCGTAAGAAGTATTTTGTATTTTACAATAAGAATTTGTGATTTCTTAGGGTGTATTTTTATTTTGTAAGAACTATTTTTGCTTTGTAAGAGGTATTTTTTGTTTGGTAAGAAATATTTAATATTTTGTAAGAAGAATTTCTGATTTGTTAGGATGTATTTTTGTTTTGTAGAAATTCGTTTTGGTTTTGTAAGAAGTATTTTTTGTTTTTTAATATGAATTTGTGATTGTTTAGGATGTATTTTCGTTTTGTAAGAACTATTTTGTTTTGTAAGAAGTATATTGTATTTCGTAAGTAGAATTTGTGATCTCTTAGGATATATGTTTGTTTTGTAAGAATTGTTTCCGTTTTGTAAGAAGTATTTTTGTTTTGTAACAAGTATTTTGTAAGAACAGTTTGTGATTGTTAGGATGTATTTTCGTTTTGTAAGAATTATTTTTTGTTTCGTAAGAAGTAATTTTTATTTTTTAATAAAAATTTGTGATTTCTTAGAATGTATTTTTGTTTTGTAAGAATTATTTTTTGCTTTGTAAAAAATATTTATTGTTTTGCATGAAGTATTTTGTATTTTCTAAGAAGAATCACTGATTTTTTACGATGTATTTTTGTTTGCTAAGAATTATTTTTGTTTTGTAAGAAGTATTTTGTAGGATGTAAGAAGAATTTGTGATGTCTTAGGATGAATTTTTATCCTGTTAGAAATATTTTTTGCTTTGTAAGAAGTATTTTTGTTTTGTAAGAAGTATTTGTATCTTATAAGAACAATTTCTGATTTTTTTAGGATGAATTTCGTATTTTGTATGAACCATTTGTAATTGTTTAGGATGTATTTTTGGTTTGTAGGAACTATTTGTATATATAAGAAGAACTTACTATTTCTTAGGATGTGTCTTTTTGTTAGAATTTTTTGTTTTTAAAGAAGTATTTTGAATTTTTAAGAAAAATTTGTGATCTTTTGGGGTGTTTTTTGTTTTGTAACAATTTTCTTTTGTTTCTTAAGAAGTGTTTTGTATGATGTAAGAAGAATTTGGGATTTCTTAGGATGTACTTTTGCTTTGTAAGAATTACTTTTTGCTTTGTAACAAGTATTTTTTTGGTTAATAAGAAATTTTTTTGTTTTGTAAGAAGTATTTCGTATTTTTTAAGAATCATTTGTGATCTTTTGGGATTTGTTTTTGTTTCTAAAAACTTTTTTTTGTTTCGTAAAAAGTATTTTGCGTGATTTAAGAAAAATTTCTGATTTCTTAGGATGTATTTTTGTTTTGTAAGAATTAGTTTTTGCTTTGTAAGAAGTATTTTTTCTTTTAAGTAAGTATTTAGTACTTTGTAAGAATAACTCCGATTTTTTAGGACTATTTATTTTTTTTAAACCGTTTGTGATTGTCTAGGAAATATTTTTGTTTTATAAGAATCTTTTTTTGCTTCGTAAGAATATTTTGTGATTTCTTAGGATGTGTTTTTGTTTTGTAAGGATTATTTTTTGTTTTGTAAGAAGAACTTTGTATTTTGTAAGAATAATTTGTGATCTTTTAGGATGTATTTTTGTTTTATAAGAATAATTTTTTTGTTTTGTAAGATGTATTTTGTATGATGTAAGGAGAATTTTGTATTTTGTAGGAAGAGTTTTTGATTGCTTAGGATTTATTTTGGTTTTGTAAGAATTATTTTCTTCCTTGTAAGAAGTATTTTTTTTTTTTAAGAATGATTTGTAATTATTTAGGGTGCGTTTTTGTAAGATTGTTTTGTTTCGTTTGAATTTTTTATTTTTTAGGATATATTTTTGTTTTGTAAGAATTATTTTTTAATTTTGTAAGAAGTATTTTGTTTTTTGTGAGAACAATCTCTGTTTCGTAGGATGTATCTTGTATTTTGCAAGACATTCGTGATAGAATACGTCCAAGTTTGACGCTTCCGCTGCTTTCAGTGACCAAGTTTCACAGCCAAAGAGAAGAACAGAGAGTACCATGGCTTCATAGACTCGGAGCTTTGTGCGTGGAGAGACTTAGCTACGCTTCCAAGCAAGTTCTTTAGCTGAAGAAAGACGTTCCATGCTGAGGATATGCGATTCTGGATCTCCTCTGATGATTCCCCAGTTACAATCATCATTGAGCCAAGGTATTTAAACGACAGAACGTCCTCGATTTGGCTACCATTTAGGGTCACAGGGGTGTCATCCATCCCAGCTGCCCGCATCGTTTTCGTGTTCGGTATGCTTATTTGGAGGTCAGTCAAAAGTGCTCTGCTTTCTACTTAATTAATCATGGCCTGGGCATCTTTAATAGACTCAGCAAGTATTTTCACATCATCAGCGTAATCTATATCCGTGAGAAGGACAGGCTTACTTCCACACCTTTATACTTTTCGAGGGCCATGAGAATCCAATCAATGACGAAGTTGAATAAGATCGGTGACAGAATGCATCCTTGACGTATACACTCCTCAATCATGACCAGATCCGAAAGATTACTATCAACTCTAACTTGGCCCTTGGTCCCATCGTATTATGCCTTCAGTAGTCTGATGATCTTCTCAGGGACTCCGTCCTCCCTCATTCCGACCAATATGGCGTCCCGATGGACCGAGTTAAAAGCCTTGATGAAATCGATAAAGATTTGGATTGTCTCCTGCTGGTGTTTGAAGCGATGTTCTAGGACCTGTCTTAAGCTAAAGATCTGATCACAGCAGCCCATGCCTGGTCTAAATCCTGCTTAGTTGGGTCGCGTTCGGGAATTTCTAGTTTCTCGGAGCCTACTTTAGATATATAATTGCGAATATCTTTGTCGCAATCGGGATGAGGGATATGCCTCAGTGGTTTTTACATTCCATTTGGTCTCCTTTTTTGAAGATAACGACTATTATCGATGTCTTCCACTCATCGGGAATTTATTCATTATCCCATACATCCGTAACAAGTTCATGGAGCTCACCTGCAGCCAACTCAGGCAGAACTTTCAGCAGCTCAGCGGGGATGCCATCTATTCCAGGACTTTTGTTGTTTTTTAGGAGTTTAATTGCCTGGCCTACTTCCTCTCTAGTAGGTGGGTCCATAGGCACATTTTCATAAGAATGATTTTTTGACGGGATGGGTGAGTATATGGGGTTTTGGCTTTTGCTGCTAATAATTCCTAGTCTTAACAATTTTTGGAAGTGTGCCCGCCATCTTTCGATACGTTTTTCCCTTTTTGTGAGCAGTTGCCCGTCTTTCGCTTTAAGTAGAGGGGTGGTAGATTGCTTTTTCTTCCCGGTACATTCTCCAAGAATCTGGTTCCCTGTTCCTTGTATCTAAGTTTCCTTGTATCAGTTCGGGAAGCGGCTTTTTCCATCTCATCGGCCAAATTTGACCAGTAAGCCTTTCTGTCGGCTCTAGCAAACTTATGGCATTCATGGCGCAGCGATTTTTATTCAGCAGACTTCTTGCTTGATATCTCCTTCTTCATTGCAGAGAGTTTAAGTGTTTCCTCAGAGATTTATTTTTTGGTTTTTCGTTTTACAACTCCGAGGATGATTGTTGCGGGTTCCTTCACGTGGCCTTTGAACTTGCTCCATTTTATCTCTGTCTTAGAAGCGGGGCATCCGGATGAGTTGGAATCCTGATGAATACCTGATGAATACATGTCTTGCGACAGTCAAGGCTGACCTAGAGCCTGTTGGGGGTTTCCGTAGTTTTGGACGACGCTGGGATCGTCACTGGCTTGAAGTTATGGAGCCTGCCACCCTCGAGCGAAATCTCTGGAAAGAAACTTGTCGTTGTCTTCTGGGCGCCACGACAAGCCTGGGTGCGGCTTGAACTTGCATTAAGTACAAGTACAGTCTTTTGTCCGAAGGGCGAGGGTTCGATTCCTGGCGTGGCAAGCTATTTGGTTTGGGACGGGGATCATTGGCGTGACTCTGTAAGCTCAAACAAAGTCAACCCAGCTCTAATTGGGAACCTGGAGAAATCTGAGGAAGAAAAGCAGGAAGGGTGCGCGAAAGCATAGGATGGCTGTCCCCCAGCCCCCTATTGTATTTCCTGGCCGAAGGGTCATGAAAAGGAGATCAGCACCGCCAGTTTGGACTTCATGGGTCTAGTGCCCCGTCCTTCACCCCTTGCCTTTTTTTCAACACAGAAGTAGGGCTACCAACCCTTACCGGCCAGAGCATCATTTACCCTTTACTGACAACAAATTACATTGTAAATATTTCTATTTGATTGTCAAAACATTGAAAATCAAAAATTCTTTGAAAAACTCTCTTTTGGAATACGTTTTCCCTAAATACTCAAATAAGCCATTAGCAAGCACTTCTCTTCAGGTTGTAAAAAATTGGCGTTACCGAGCTTTCGTTTGGGCTAAAGCTTGGGTTGTTTGTAAAAGCAGAAACAACAAAAGGATGCGTAAATCATGAGTAAAACAGAAAATAAACTAGTATATGCACTAATTTTGCAAACAGCATAGCGGACATAACTGAATAGAGTTCTGTCTCGAATCTCTCAACTTTTGTCTCCGAAGTTTTGTCTTTGGAAAGACAATTGAGCAGGCCTTAAAAGGAGAGAGGATACATCGAAGAAAATCAGAGTTAAAGCATTTACCACCCAACTTCACATTAAGAAGCCGAAAGAGCTTTTGCGTAGAGGTAACTAGAAATGGCAATTTATTGCTGGCAATGAATTGCCTGAAATGTCAATTCTTCCTTCCTAAGAGTTTAGCATCTCATAACCTTAGCTAATTTATATATTTAGAACAAGGAGGAGCCATATATTACCCGGAAGGCCCTGAAACCTCTGAAGCGACTGTAGGAATTTTTGGACCGTGGAAGTCTTGCTTGGACCTCATTTTTTAAAAATTTAAGTGGATATTTTAAAGTAAGTATATTAGCTCTTGGTGCTGCAGAGAAAAGCAAAAAAGTATTCTTAACCATAAGTAGTTCTTGCTGGAATAATTCATTTGTCGGATCTATAGTTTATGATAATTCCTAGTTGTTGTTTTTTAATCGAGATGACCCCTTGATATAAAAACAATTACAATCAAAGGCTTTCCCCTCGTTTCCTGAACAGTGGAGGAGAGCATCCACTGTGTCTGAAGTGTTTTTTCTTCTTTGTTGTTACGAATTAGCGTCGTCAAAGAGCATAGTCTCCATATAAATTGCATTACCACTACGATAAGCTGCATGAACAATGAAGTTCCTAATACTAAAGACTTGGTTTTGGAGCTTCTCTATTCTTTTGATGATTGATTAGAATTTCATCTGTTGCATCCTTCTTTATCTGCAATCTTCTAATGGTTGGTAATGTACAATTTGTCCATCCACGAATTGACTAACTCACCAACAGATTCCCATCTGTGAGGGATTGGACCTTCTACAGCCAAACCTAGACCCTGGGTATCTATGTTTTCAACCCATTTTTTTTTTTTTTTTTGTAATATGATACCGATTCATTGGGAATTGGAAGTAAAGGACTGCGTATAGCATTCCCTTGACCATCTCTCGCAATTAGTCTTTTAGGTTTTATGCTATAGGGTAAATTTTCCCGCGCTTTGGCAACATATTGCTTTTGATTTTCAAGTATCCATTCAGCGGAAAAAATAAATCATTATCGAAAACAAAATCAGAAATAGAGCTTGTATTGATTGTAATATAAACTAAGAACATTAAAACACAACCCAAATTTCCAAGAATAAAATCGGTCCTGGTTCCTTTGAGCCTAGGGTCTGAGGTATTTTGTGCCCTTCCAAATACCCTTAGAGAAAAGGACGGCGCAGAAATTTTATGGAAAGATTTACTATTTCAAAATCAGGTAAAAGGGTACATTCTTGAAGTAACGTGGAAAGAAGCTAAGGCTAGCTCCACCACTGTATTTAGATACAACACGGTGCTTAATAAATGCAGTATATAAATGAAACATTATAATATATCAAACAGTTCGTGGTAACGAACTGTAAGAATGTTATTATTTACAACTGTAAACAAATGTACGACTTTAGAACTACACCTGTAAGAATGTGAATGTTAATCAGCTCAATAGTAACCGAAACTTTAAAAAACGGAATTAGATACATCAACTTATTATGCTGATTTCAAATATATAAATATTCATCCAGTTTAATGTTACCCCTCTAAAGTTACGAACCTGAGAAAATTTGCCTGAGTTTTGAAACAGGGGGAAACGCCCCCCTAAAATTTAAGGAATCTTAATGATTCCTGCACCTTTGCATGCAATTCCTGCAAAATTTGCCCCATTGGATTCAGCGTACCAGAGAACACTACTGTAGAAGTTTCAAGATCCTATTTACAAAAATGTGGAATTTTGCTATTTTGCCAGAAGAAAGATTACAGATGTGTTTTTTTGTTTATTTTTTCCATGGGTGATCGTATCAAAATAAGGGTCCTGGAAAATCGAAAGACGGTGCGTTAGAACGGAAATTAAAAGTTATAGTGCTCTTTTTAAGCGACCATAAAGATTGGAGGGGAACTGGCCCCCCTCCCACGCTCTTTTTTCTCCAAAGTTATGTGATAAAAATTTTGAAATAGCTATTTTGTTCGGTAGAATTGATAGATCAAATAATTATTTCTTTAGGGGTATAATGACCCCATACAGTCCGTGAGGAGAGGCCAGTAACTTTTGAAATTTGGCCATTGTTTACGTATAGTATTTGTTACTGGGTATACGGACATTTTTTGGAGGGTGGGGGATTTTGTGCTTGAGGTGGAATTTCATAGAGAGAATCTTCCTTGGGGAGGGATATTTCCAGGGGTGAACTTCTCATAGCAAATTTTACACTGGGTGGGTTTGACAGAATTTCCATATGAAATTATTTTTAATTATCTCAAGTTCTCTTTGACAACTCATTTTGCATGTGGAGATATTCCAGGGAAATTATCTGGGGCTATTTTCCGCGTGTTTTTACTTCCTGAGAAAAATTTCCACGGAAGCGGGGATTTCCGTAAAGATCGATAAACCGATTGAAAACTAAAGTTTTTTCAAATGAATGTATGCTATGAAGAATCGTTCAGGCTGAATCGTCAGCAAGAAATTTAAGGGGGGGATTTTCAGCGAGGATGGAATTATTTGGAGGGAGTGTAAAGGGGGGAGGTTACGCTTTACGTTAAATGGAATTTCCACGAAGGAGTTTCCCGTGAGGGGGGGGGGTATATTTCATGGGTGAGCCAGATTTACCGGCATTATTTGAAAAAGTTCAGAAATGAAACTAAAAAACAAGTTTTTTGACAGAAAGTAAAAAGCAACATTTAAAATCAAAGGAAACATAAATTATTTCGTCTATGAAGGGTCCCCCCCTCAATACTTTTGTCTTTACGCCAAAGTTTGACTCTTTGTCCCAATTTTTTAAGAAAGGTTAGTGAAATCAGAATAGGAAACTTTTTTAAAAGTGCTAAAAGATTTAGCGTAATGAGCTAGGTATTGAGGAGGGAGCACAGTATAAAGATATAGCAGTAAGTTTACCGCAGATAATTTCTGGCTCTTCATTCTCGGTGCGAACAAACAGCTGCTCCCACTTATTCTTGATTTAGCACGTGCAAACAGCTCCTCTCATTTGATCTGCCATCAGCGGTCCAATTACCTTGGAACACGTATTTTGGCAGAAACTTTCTCAAAATGCCTTTGAAACCAACTTGAGACTTCGAAACCTACTTTTAATTCCTAAAAACATTTAATAATAACATTGCACTACTAATTACCGATTTTCATATATGTATTGGAATAAATTAATTTAAAATTAGTTTCTTCAAAATTTAGTGTTCCAACGCTGAAGCCAAGTTTCGAGTTCAAGAGAAATCTGACTTGTCTACCCGTGAAAAGATCTAATGTCGCTTGTGTTTCTACGTTCTCTGGAGCACTCGCACCTCGGTCCGGGTTTTTATAATGGGTGAGATAGGGAAAGATCATACTGCCTATAATTTATAGACTGTGGGAGGGAGCAACCCTTCATATACAGAACAATTTCTATTCGTTTTGAGTTTTAATGTTGCTCCTTACTTTCAGTAAAGAAAACCTTTTTTATGTATCTTTTATTGAAGAGAACACGCAAAATTTTGTAAGGTGTTGGGATTTAGGTTTCGAAACCTGTGTTTCATTTGAATCTTTTGTAATTTGATATAATCTTAGACCATACTTATGAGCTTACAGAGGGATGTTCAGACGGCTCCCCCCCCCCAATCTGAGGCAAAGTTCTACTCGTTTGAAGCTTTAATCTTAATTTTATCATTGAGAGAGATTTTTTTTCTTATCAAATTAGATAGGACTGCTCTGGACAACTACGGCGAACAAAATAATTTAAGAATATTTGTGACTGTATAATTTTACACTAGAATATTTGTGACACTAGAGTTGTGATACTAGAATAGGCTTCTCAAAGTAGGCTTCTATTTTTGAATATGTTTAAACATCCTTAGTTGTTTTGAACTCCATAAGTCATTAAAATTCCCTTTTGTATTAATTACAGTTTTTTCTGAAAAAAAAGCCACACCTGTGTCTTCACGTCAGAGATACAGTGCAAAATGTTAAAAAGCAAGAATTTTACAAACATAACAAACAATATATGTTAAAGATAAAATCAAATCTTATACAGAAAGTAGAAAAAATAAGGGGCATACCAATACGAATCACATCTGGTAGTCCAAAGACATTACAAAATAAACTGTTGAACAATGTTAGTACAAAAACTAAATATTTCTCCTTCATGATAATAGTCAAACTACTTGAATTTGTGGAAGAATTCCAGGAGCGCAAATACATTCCGTGGAGTTATATTTTTGGAAAACATTAATATAGGGTTCTTGGACATAGAACGGAAAGTTACAAGCCGCTAGAAGCAAAATCGCACAGGGATTGAGGATGATAATTTATATAAAGTCCAATCAGAGAAGACCGTACACAGGGGTGTTAACCTTCCTCTCTGAAATGTCAGTGTTACAAAAAAAAATTTGCCCCCTCTAGATTTCTTGATCTTTATCTAGATTTCGACAAACAGCTTTTGTATCAGTATCACTAATATTTTTTGTTTGTATTTTCATTCAAAGGAAATCGACCCCTTCCCTAGGGTCTAAGAGTATTTTTTCAAAGACAACAACATTTTACTTGACGTCTGTTGCGCTTTAGTATCATCGATGTTTAGACCAATTTGACTGAAAATGTTCATCTCTAAGCAAAGAAAGATACTTGCAATAAATAACTTAATATAAATGAAAACCTCCCAGAGAGTACGGGCACTGGCAAGGGGGGGGGGCAGGGGTGCCATGGCCCCCCTGAAAATTTGGGATTATAAAGTAATTATAAGGAAACCAAAGGAAAGAGAGCAGAATAGGGAAAAACCATGTGAAAATGTTTATTGTTCCACTGTTAGCTGCCTGCCAATAGATTTTGACCCATAATAAGGAAAATATAAGTTCTAATTTGTCACTGAGTCCAGTTTTCCACAGACATTTTTTCTATATGATTTGGTTGGGGCAAAAAAAAAAAAAAAAAAAAAAAAAAAAAAAAAAATTCTTCATAGTAATGAATGGTAAGTAAATAACTATCCTTGTCAATAACGAAAGTATAAGAGCCTAGCTATTGATAACATTTCATCAGTCAAAGAATTAGCTTTTCATGATGATCTTGAATAAATATTTGTTTATTTGTAATTAGCGCAGTTATTAGAACACAAGAAAGCCCGTATAATCATAGAAAACCAAAGGAAAACAACTTAACAAGAAGCAATTTCGGTAAGAATATGCCGTCAACTTTTGCTTGCATTGCAAGAGTACCCATGAGCAGATATTTAAAGCCACTATTATCAGAAAGGTTTCCCCTGAACGGAATGCTAAGAATTTCTGTATTTTCCCCTGAACCGATACGTTTTTTGTGTTTTATTTTCAATTTTTTTTTCTAGGAGTGATTGTATTTATCTATTTGTAACTTAATGCTGAGAGTTTATATCCTAGTTTTTGTAAGTAGGCTATTGTTTTGTGTGTTTTTGTAGCTAATTACTTTTTTCATTTTTAAATACTTTTACTTTAATTGACATACTTTTTCCATTGCTTTTATAAAATTGTTCGTCTCTAAGCTTCATTAAATAAAGAAAATAAAACAAGTTTTTTCAACTGAAAGTAAGGAGCAACAACAAAACTTAAAACGAACAGAAATTATTACATATATGAGGGGCCTCCCCCCTCCTCAACACCTTGCTCTTCAAGCTACAGTTTTTCGGCACTTTAAAAACAAGTTACTTATTGTTCTAATTAAACGACCCTTGTGTTTTAGGAATCGTTTTTTAATAACGCCAGGATACCTGGCTCAACCTCCACGGAAAAATCCCCCTCCCTATAGAAATATCCTCCGGACAATTCAAACCTGGCGAAAATTTACCCCGGAATATTACCCTTAATATGTCCACGCGTAAAATTGAATCGGTAAAGAGAAAGCAAAATATATAAAGAAATTTGGAATATTAATTCTCGCAAATTCACCCAGTGTAAAATTTCTTCTGAAAATTTCACCCTCTGGAAACCATCCTCTCCATGGAAAATTTTACCAGCAGAAAATTTGTCCTCACCTCCCCACCCGAAAAATGTATGCATACTTCCCAATAACAAATAAAACAAAAGACGATTTTTATAACTTTAAAACCTTTCCCCAAGGGCTGTAGGGGGTCCTTTTATCTCCAGTGAGACGCAAAGGTTGATCTGGACAGTGTCAATGCCAGTGATAGCTGAAATTAATTAGCATATGCAGTCACTCATCGGCGTTGAGTACGTATCATCCTTACAGCACGTTTCCGCAAGACCAGCTCGGATAGAAAGGACGTAAAGGCTTTAGTAGTTTTTTTGCGCAGCCCTGCCCGTGCAACAACTGCACTTAATTACGCAATATATCGAATGGTATGACAGCAGCAAGGGATGTCAACGCGGATGCAGCAAAGGCGATAGGAGAAGAAATTCTGAAGTAAATGGAGGACGCCGATGCCGATCGCTACATCTTCAAGTGCAAAAGCAAAGTGATTACGATGGCCTACCAAGGCAACATTTCCAAAGCTGACGGTGAAAACATATAAATTGACGCAAGTCTTCTTTCCAACGTCTTGCAGCAGCGGCAACTACAGCCGGAGGGGATATGGAAGAAACTCTCAGATTCAAACTCTCCAGTTATCCTACTGTCCTTTTCGAATCGTCAAGCCTGCCGTGACAGCCAGATAAAGCGGAGCTAGCGAAAGCTATTTCGAAAATAGCAAAGGCAGAACCTGTGAACGTCCTATCAAAACAGCCGGAAAAGTCGTGATCGATGGGGGATGGCCGCTCCAGCATATTCCATAGAAAACAGGAAACACTTTCGAACGGATTTGCAACAGTTACTTTTCATTCGTGACCCAGAAGTATTCAAACGCTTCCGTCGTCTTTGATGGTTACACTTCAGGTCCGTCTATCAGAGATGTCACCTAGGTTAGACGAACGAAAGGTATCCAGTGTCCGGCCGCCGATTTCACACTGAGTATGAAGCTGCAAAGGAAGAAGGGGGACTTCTTGCGGAATCCCAACAATAAGCAGAACATTATTCGAGCTATTGGTAAGAAGCTTGTCCAAGCCGGCCTCACTGTTCTTCATGCAGAGAGAGATGTGGACTTTCTGATTACATTAACAGGTGTTAATGTGGCCAAGGAACGACACTGATTTATTGATCCTTCTCCTCCATCGTCTGCCTCCGGAAGCCAGGGATCTCTACTTCGAAACCAGTACCAAGTCAAGACAGCTGTCAACTAAATACCGGCACATCAGCTTTATCAAAAGATCGCTAGAACAGGTTTGTCACACTATTCTTGTTGACCAAGCTTTTCTTGGTTGCGTCCGTCCCGTTTGTTTGGGATAGGAAAGCAGGCTGTCCTGTCATTCCTGAAAAGCCATGAAGAATTTAGGAATAACCGTGAAGTGTTCCTTAATCCGCGCTCTACGAAGGAAGAAGTCCAGCAAGCCGGTGAAAAATATTTTGCTGTGTTTCCACAAGGCTAAGAAAGGGGAGGGTCTCAGCAAAGCTAGGTACAGGGTTTTGTTTAAAAAACTGAACAGCTCAAAACATCAACTTTTGTGAGCCCAGAGAGACTTCCGACAACTTCATTGGCTGTGAAATTTCATTCTTATAGAGTCTTCTATCAGGTAATGGAATGGCGTAATACTGCGTCAGAACTCGACCCGAAAGACTGGGGATGGCGATTATGTGACGGACGCCTCACTCCGATCATGACAGACATCGGACCTACACCGCCTCATCTGCTAAATGTGATTCATTGCAGCTGCACGTGTTCCAACTGTGACAGTTCATGCTGTAGCGGCCAGAAAAATGGATTGCCTTGCACACTTGCTTGAAAAGACTGCCAAGGGACTGCGTGTATATAATAAAGATGTTTTTGTTGATAACCATGAAGAGGACGATGTTTAGTACAAATCCTTGATCTAATCCTTTTTAGTTCAATCAAAACCGTAATTATCTTTTGCTGCGATTACCGAAGTTACCTGATTTGTTTCATTTTTTACATTTAGTTTTGTCTTATGTTTCTATTATATAGTCGAAGTAAATCTGCCCGCGTACTCCGAAGGCCCGATGCATTGTCTCCCCTACGGTGAAAACACTGCAGAAAAGCAAGATACGAATCTAATACCATGTTTTTTTAAATCGTCGAGTCAAAAAACCTCTGGGGCAACATTTTGACCAACCATATCGCACAACTCTAGAGGATACTGTTTCCCCCTCCCCTTCCCCACTAAATGGGGAAATCATACCAATTCCGGCGATAAAACAATATAACTTTCTTTCTTCGAGTTCTCCGCGCAGAAAAAGAGCAGACATGAAATTCGAGCGCACAAAAAATCTTGCCCTGAATTTTTCCATTTTCCCTCCTTTCCCCTGTTTTTCACCCTGTTTCGCCAAGGGGATTTTTGGGGACTTTTTGGGGACTTGGGGATTTTACTGGATTAATAGTTATTGGGCCTTTCAACTATGCTGAAGAAAAAAGCTATTTCAAATTTTTGCTCGGACGATTTTGGGAAAAAGCAGCGTGGGAGGGGGCCTAGTTGCCCTCCATTTTTTGGTCACTTAAAAAGTGCACAAGAACTTTTCATTTCCATTAGAATGAGCCCTATCTGGACGTTCTAGGCCCATTGGCTCGATACGATCACCCCTGGGGAAAAAATTAAAAAAATAAAAAATAAACACGCTTTCCGTGATTTTTCTTCTGGTAAAAATTGCAAAATTCCACATTTTTGCAGATATGAACTTGTAACAATTAGAGTAGGGTTCTTTGGTACCCTGAATCTGATGGTGTGATTCTAATTAAAATTATATGACTTCAAGGGGGTCCCCCTTTATCCGAAAATCACACAAATTTTCTCAGGCTCGTAGCTTTTGATGGGTAAGACTAAACTTAACGAAACTAATATATTGGGAATCAGCATAATCAGCCAATTCTTTTGATATATCTATTGGTACCAAATTTCGTTTTTTATTGTATGGATGGAAATTCTGTGAGACTTTTGATCTTCTACATAACTGAAGCCATCACAACCTCTACAATAGGATTTTCTTATCGATAAATTCATTACATATTTTCTTAACCCCCCCCCTGGAAATTTTTCTTCCGGTGCCCTTGCCAGAGAGGACACAATATCATTTACTTTTTACAGGCTTCGTAAAAAAAAATTGCTAAGTTGAAATGTTAGACAGTCAGGCCTTATCTAAATGCTCTGAAATAACTTAAAGCCTATAGTCGTGCCTTTGACATATAATTTTCAGGCCACATTATGCATTTACACATATAATTTTTTTGTTGGGGGGGGGGAGGAGGGGGGAGTTAAATTTGCCAAACCACCAAAAGTCGACAAGTTATGCAAAAAATAAAAGGTAAATAATGAACAAGTTCTTGTACCGGGGGAGGGGGGGGCCCTTGGTTGACACTGGGGCTATATTGCCGTAATTATAGAACGAATAAATGATTTGAACAGTACTGTTTAGAAAAACACATCATTTAACACGCTTTGTCCATTCCTAAAAAAGTATTCAAAACCTTTCCAATATTTTTCTATCCAAACTTAAACTATTTTTTCATTATTAAATTACAAAATCCACTTATTTTCTGACAAATCAGGCTCTAACAATGTTATTTCCCCACTGAGAGGCTGGACTAAAATTTAATCCTAATTAGATATAGATACTAAACATTCAAAAATAGCTGAAAAAACTACTGTATTATCATTTATTCACTTTCTTTATTGTTTACAAAGTTAGTCAATATATTGATCAAGCACAAGAAGCATTGCTTCTTAATTATTAATTGTTTACACTAATTGTTTACTAAACACATTAATTGTTTACTAAGACCCTTTTAAACAAAGAGCAAAAAACCAGTCTCTGACCCATTAATCACAACCATTTTATACATTAAAAAAATTAATAATGAATGCTCGTCGTTCATCTTCAGGGTATATTTCTTGCCCAACACGGAATTGACCCCAATACTTCAATTTTATAGTCACGGGTGCCTCCACTACGCTAGTACAAGGCAATCATTTATTTTACTTCAGAAAACATTGTTAATTAGAAGAATTATAATTTGCTATCTACTCACTTCATGTTGCCCTGCTGGTACTAAGCTTCGCTTAAAAGCACGGATAGCAAACAGTACGACAATTTTGTCTTTAAATAGTTTGATGGAACTTGTGTTGGTACTCTTCTGAAATACAGGAGACACGAAAGAAAGACCGCACTGAAATCTCAAAGCTGGTATTGGTTAAATAAAAAAAAACAAGTTTTTTTGACTGAAAGTAAGGAGCGACAATAAAACTTAAAACGAAAGAAATTATTCTGTATTTGAAAGGGGCTGTCCCCTCCTCAATACCTAGCTCTTTACGCTAAAGTTTGACTCTGTCTCACAACTTTATCTTTTTAGCAATAAAAAACTTTAGCGTAAAGAGAGAGGCGTTGAGAAGGGGACAGCCCCTTTCAAACACGAAATAATTTCTGTTTGTTTTAAGTTTTAATGTCGCTCCTTACTTTCAGTAAAAAAAAACTTGCTTTTTTTTATTTAATTTCTGAACGTTTTTTAATTAATGCAGGTTTTGATTTTGGCTCACCGTACATGAATAATTAAAACGAAAATTGCATATTAATTTTACTTTTTTTGGTTAAATGGCTTTCTCGAAAGTTGTTTAATTTTATTTACGAACTTTTTTATAAGTAATAAATATGCGTAATTACTAATTAATTTACTAATCAACTTGTAATAACTAATAAATATGCGTAATTACGTAATTTACTAATTAACTTGCATAACGAACTTCTAATATTCGTATGTTTTTATTACGTATAT
>JAQQPU010012878.1:3243-21152 GCA_029168905.1 Artemia sp. Kazakhstan ARC1039
CAGTGCATTTTGATTTAATCTTAAGGTAACATTTAGTTTTTAAACATAATGGGCAAATGGGAGGGTAGGCATGGGAGGGGGACTAGTTGCCCTCAAATCACTTTCGACTATTAAAAAGGGCATTAACCCTTTCTATTTTCCATCAAATGAGCCCTTTTCGAACTTCCTATGACAGCTCCTTCGATACGAAGTGCCCTGGTGTAAAAAAAAATACATTGTACCAACATCTATCTTTACTATAAAAATGTCAAGTCTTCCAATCACTTTTGACAATTAAAAAGGGCACTGGCCCATTCAATTTCCAATCGAATGAGCCCTTTTTGAGTTTCTACGACCATGTTTTCTATAGACACCTTATATGCTCCCAGGGCATAAATTACAACCTTTGACCTGAGGGCTGTGAGGGGGTTGTCATACTCAAAGACGTACTTTCCAGAACTTTCAACTACCTTAAACAAAATGGCTATCTTAAAATTTTGATTGGACGTGTTTGGGGAGATGATGGGCGTGAGAGGGCCGTTAGTTGCGCGTCAATCACTTTCAACAATTAAAAAAGGCACTAGCCCTTTCAATTTTCAGTCGAATAAGGCCTTTTGAAGTTTCTACGACAACGCTTTCAATAAAAATCACTCTTATATGCCCCCAGGGCATAACTTACTTTCCTTGCCCTTAGGGCTGGGGGAGGGGCTGTTATCCTCAAAGACCTAAGTTCAAAAACTTTTAACTACGTTGAAGAAAATTACCATCTCAAAATTATGATTGAATGTAATGGGGAAATGGTGGGCGTGAGAGGGGGGTTAGTTGCCCTCCAATCACTTCTGACTATTAAAAAGTGCACTGGCCCTTTGAATTTCCAATCAAACGAGCACTTTTTCAAGTTTCTACGACAAAGCTTTCAATAAAAACCTTATATGCCCCCAGGGCATAACTTACAACCCTTGCCCCGAGGGCTGTGGGGGAGTGTCATCCTAAAAAATATAATTTCCGGCCTTTTTACTACGTCAAACAAAAGGGCTATCTCAAAATTTTGATTGGACCTGTTTGGGGAAATGGGGGATGTGAGAAGGGTGTTAATTGTCTTCCAATCCCTTTCGACTATTAAAAAGGGCACAAGCGCTTCTAATTTCCAATCGAATGAGTCCTTTTTGAAGTTTCTACAGCATCACTATCTATAAAAACCTCATATGCCCCCAAAGCATGACTTACAACCCTTGCCCGAGGGCTCTCAGGGGGTTATCATCCTCATAGACCTAATTTCTCAAAAAATTTAGCTACGTTGAACAAAATGGCTATATAAAAATTTAAATTGGATGTGTTTGGCGAAAAGGGGGGCGTCAGAGGGGGGTTAATGGCCCTCAAACCATTTTCGACTATTAAACAGGGTACTAGCCATTTGAATTTCCAATCAAATGAGCCCTTTTTCAAGTTTCTACGACAAAACTTTCAATAAAAACCTTATATGCCCCCAGAGCATAACTTACAACCCTTACCCTGAGGGCTGTGGGGGGGGGGGAGGGGGTGTCATCTTCAAAGATATATTTTCCGGACTTTTCAACTACTTTGAACAAAATGGCTATCTCAAACTTTTGATTGGATGTGTTTGGATAAACGGTGGGCGTGTAAGGGGTGTTTGTTGCCTTTCAATCACTTTCAACTATTAAAAAGGGCACTAGCCATTTTAATTTCCAATCAAATGAGAGCTTTTTGAAGTTTCTACGACAACGCTTTCTATAAACACCTTATATGCCCCCAGGGAATAACTTACAACCCCTGCCCTGAGGGCTGTATGGGAGTGTCCTCCTCAAAAACATAATTTCTTTCTGGAAATCAACTACGCTGAACAAAATGGCTATCTCAAAATTTTGATTGGATGTGTTTGGGGAAATGGTGGGCGTGGAAGGGGTGTTAGTAGCATTCCAGTCACTTTCGACTATAAAAAGGGCACAAGCCACTCCATTTTCCAATCGAATGAACCCTTTTCAAAGTTTCTACGAAAACTCCTTCGATACAAAGTGCCCTGGTCTAAAGAAAAAATAAAAAAAAATAGATAAATAATACATTGTTCCAATACTATTCTTTACTTAGGCAGCGCAATTGCGCTGCCTAGGATAATTCCTCCAATCCCAGTAATTTTTAGCTCCAAGTATGAAATTAATAAATTAGACTGAAAATTAAACAATATTCATTATCTGAATTCCTATTAGTTGACTACTGAGTTTTGGGGCCTCTCCCAGGCCACTCAGCGCGTCCCCAGGTGGCGGATAGGGGAACGTCCTGTAGATATGCAGGGCACGTCCCGGTAGGGAGGCGCGAACCAAGGGAGGACCCGGTCTCTGGGAGTCTTGAAATATAGCTGGAGCACCCACCTCTGGGGGTCATAAGTTCAGGTGGAGGAGGCGGAAGGCCTCATCGGCGTATGGACACGTCCCGCCAGTCACAAACCTTCTCCCAGCAACGGGAAAATTGCAGGTGATGCAGGACGCCAGAAGGGCGCATTATCAGTAGTAGATATAGCTGGCCCCTGTTAGGGATGGAGAGGATTGGCTTACCGCCGTCCTGAAATTAGCCAAGAAACCTTCTTTCTTATTAAAAACAATGAATTACAAACGATCAAGAACGAGAAAGAATACTACCGCGTCCGGGGCAACCGACGAAGTTACCGCGTCCGGGGCAACCGACGAAGTTACTGCGTCCGGGGCAACCGACGATCTGACGACCGAAAATCTCGTGAATGGAGACCCTTTAACAATGTTGACAACTCCGAACCCGGAGGCTATGCTTTCCCCTAAATTGATTTTATCTATTGGAACCCTGAACGTTAGGACGCTTGCTAAACAAGGCAAAATAGATCTTGTCGTAAATGAACTAAAACGATATAAATGGGATATTCTGGGACTTTCAGAAACACACCTCCCTAGCACTGGCGAAGAAAGGATTGGCAACACTAGTCTGATAGTGTCTGGGAGAACTGACGGCGTCCATCGCCAAGGTGTTGACTTTTTGATGTCGAGTAAGGCACGAAGATCCCTGATTTCCGTAACGCCTGTGTTAGAACGGTTGATTATGATACGAATGAAAGGATCATTGATCAACATCACGATCATACAAGTCTACGCTCCTGACTGCAGCAAACCAAATGAAGAGTCTGACAATTTCTATCTTCAACTGCAAAGCCTAATTAACGCAGTTCCCAAAAAAGACCTTGTTGTTTTCATTGGCGACTTCAATGCTAGTGTTGGTAATGATTCTGCTGGAAACGAAGACGTTATGGGTAAATTTGGCCTTGGACGGTTTAACAAGAGGGGAGAACGCCTCATTGAATTTTGCAGAGACAGTGATCTAGCCATTACCATCACTGTCTTCAAACACAGAGAATGTCTTAAGGCCACATGGAACTCGCCGGATGGAAAAACCCGTAATCTTATTGATTACTTGCTCGTCTCTAGGCGGTGGAAATCGTCTGTGCTAGATACTGTCACCCTCGCAGGTAGCGATTTCAACAGCGACCATTCCCTGGTCATGTCTGCACTAAAGATACGCCTGAAATCTTACGCAAAGCTGAATAATAGACCCGCTCGTTTCAACATACATCTTCCCAAAGACCCTCAAACCCGCCAGACATACATCGATGAACTGTCTACTCAAATATCGGACCTTCTTTCTAATATTGCTATAACTCTATCTAAAGAGGATATCGATAAACTGGTCAGAGACTCCTCTAGGATCATCAGCAAAGTAGCGATGTCCGCCCTAGGAACCAAAAAGGGTGATAAAAAGCCTTGGATAACCAACGAAATCATTTTATTATGTGCTGAGAAACGAAAACACAATAGCAGGTCAGACAAAGAGAGCAGGGACAGATATAAGCAGTTGAAGCGTGCTGTAGAAAAAAGCCACCCGTAGAGCCCATCGCACCTACATTAAAGACAAATGCAAACAGTGTGAGTCTGATTTTAAGAAAGGCGACTCATACTTCATGTATAAGAGAGTTCGTGAGCTAACAAGTAAGAAAAGTCTCAGTTCTTGTGCACTGCTAGATAAAAACGGCTCCCAGATACAAATCACAGAAGGTATCCGATCGAGATTGATGGAGCACTTCAAAGAAAAGCTTAATCCTGATATCCTTCCAAACCCTGCTGTCCTGGACCTGTTTCCCGTTACTGTCTCAGACCCCAGCCCACCTCCTCTCCGTTCTGAGGTCGAGGATGCCATCCAAGCGCTGAAGACTAACAAGGCCCCTGGCCCGGACGGAACACAGGCAGAACTTCTGAAAGTCCGGCGTGAACCACTTATAGATCTTTTCCACAAGATTGTATCTGCTGCCTGGCAAAAGAGTCATTTCCCAACTTATTGTTACAAAGCCACAATTGTTCCACTACACAAGAAGAGATCAAAGGCGATATGTGATAATTACCGTCCTATTAGCCTAACAAGTCAAACTGCAAAGATCTTCACCCGAATTATACTCAAACAGATCAGAGCCGTGTCATCCTTAGTCATCCAAGAATACCAAGCCGGTTTTCGCCCTGGGAGATCGACCATTGACCAAATTTTCACTGTTCGCCAAATTTTAGAGAAATTTCTAGAATTCGGTTACGACCTGTATCAGCTCTTCATCGACTTTAGGCAAGCATTTGACCTTATTTGGAGAAATGGCCAATGACATATCCTCCTCCATTACGGAATCCCACGAAACATAGTAGATCTTATCAAAGATATGTACTCCAAATTTGGGAGTCAGGTCATGACTAATGAAGGTCTCACTGACAGTTTCCAGACTTCCGCAGGTGTCCTTAAAGGATGCCTCTTGTCTCCAGAGCTGTTCAACCTTTTCCTAACAGCAGTCTTAATCCCTGGTGTAAACAACTTGCGGCACACATATAGGGGGTGTTCAGACAGATAAGCCAGCCTACGCCGACGATATCGATGAAATGGCTGAAACACCCGAGGATTTACAAACCATTGCTAACGACGTCCTCGAAGCCACTAGTTCTTTTGGAATGATCATAAATGTATCAAAAACAAAGGCTATGTGCTGCTCACGAAAGCCACAGGATACAGTTAAGCCAGACCTGAAACTTAACGGAGAGAGTATCCAGTGGGTCGACGAGTTCCCTTACCTCGGTAGTCTGATCACCAGCGACAACAGTCTATCAAAAGACATTAAAAGACGTCTCGCCATCGCGAGTTCCAGTTTCAGGGCCCTTATGTCCGTATGGCGAAGCAAGGATTTGTCTCTGTGGCTTAAGACACGAATTTTCGATACCTTGATCATCCCCATCGCAATATACTCATGTGAAACATGGACACTGAAGGTAAATGACAACCGTCGACTCGCAGCATTTGAAACTAAGTGCCTCCACCGCATCGCCGGGATCACTTACCTTGATAGAATCTCAAATGTCGAACTTCTCGAGCATCTTAAAGTACAACAAACAACTCTCATGAAGATCCAGCTCCAGCAGCTTCGATGGCTCGGTCACGTACAACGGATGAGTCGGTCCCGTCTCCCAAAAATTACCTTCGAAGGCAAAATTCATGGTTCTCGTCCTCGTGGTCGTCACCCAAAAAGGTGGAAGGAAAACTTTGCACCTCACCGCCTTTCGGACCTTCTTCGCCTAGCAGAAGACCGTGAAGCATACAAAAGGCACATCCACGCTATTACGAAGAAAGAGACCCCAAGACGATCTTCAAGGACGGATAGGGCTTAAGTCAAGTTAAGTCAAGTATTAGTTGACTTAGTGGCATTTTAAACCAAATGTCAAAGGGGTTGGCAAGTGTGAAATGACTCTGCAGTATTTACAAATTAATTTCACAGGCTGCATGATCATTCATAGTAATTTTTGCTTGCTTTAGGCAGCACACCTTTAAATGACCAAATTCATTTTCGTTTTGAGTTTTCATGTTATTTTTTTAATTTCATAAAAAATTTGTTTTTTTATTTACTAAATAAAAAAAGAAATTTTTTTCAAATGAAAGTAAAGATCAAGCTCAGTAACTCTTTTATATCAGCTTTGGTAGAAATCAAGAACAATTTGTAAAATTTGCACAGAGTAGGTTTTAATTTTCACGTCTGTACTGGGATCTTAATGATTTTTAATGATTAACACATCACACTTTAGGACTTTTCCCTAAATAATCCCTGAACCACCATAAGTGAAAAGAGGTACACCATGTTTATATAAACCACCAGTGGGGAGGTTGGGAATGGGTAGGCGGATTATTAGATAAGCATGTGACTAAGAACCATCTTCATGGCTTTCAAAGATATATATCGAGAACCCCTTGTGCAGTCTTGGTCTTTATCAGGGCAGCATTTGGGGGGAGGGGGCAAGGGGGGAGGTGAGGTCCCTCCAATAATATGGAGAATTTTTGTATATATTCCATGCCCCTGACTATCTGAATATGGACCCCTCTTGCCCTCCCTCTCTCAATAAAAATGCTGGAGATTCACCCTGTTTATCACGTAAATACGTTTTAAGACCACACTAGCTATACATAACGTATGACAGAAAGAAACAAAGTATGAGAAAATACAACTAAAAAATAACTAAGAAAACAAAGGTAATTTCAGCCAGTGGACAGAAAGAAGTGAAAAGTCGAAAGAATTCATTTCGGTGCAAAACAACGTATAGGGATAATTACTGAAGAGCTTAAAAGGATCCTAAAACGTATTACCGCTTATCCCACTTATGGACTACTTTCTGCAGCAGCTGCATCAGAGATTCCTTAGTCACCGAAAGCCACTGGAAACACCACAATGCCTACTTCCTCAGCACCGTATTTCCCTCAACGAAGAAAAAGCAAAGGATGTATCGGATACTCTGACTAATTTTTTGTGTCTTAATGCAGGCAGCCATAGGGGAAGCTTGCAATCTGAGTTAGCTCTGTGAAGGAGAATGTAGATACAGTTGGGAAACATGTCACCAAAACATTTCATAACATGCTTAAAAGAATGTGATAAGAACTGTTTCCCCACCCTACGTAGATTTTGGAAGATTGGTGCAACTATTCCCGCCACTACGGCTACGTTCGAGCGTTCTTTGACTACCCTTAGAAGAGTGGATTCTTATGCCAAGAATGCCTCAGGTGAGGAATGGCTTAATGGATTAGCCTTATTATCCAAACACAGGGATGTTCCAGTGAATGCAGAAGACGTTTTGGAGACACTAGCCCACAACAAAAAAAGGCGGCTTGATTTTATTTTATAATTATATATTTACGGTGTTGTCTGAATAAAGAATGTACATTATAATCTAAAAATCTTATTTATCTTTTTTAACCAGTGCTACCATCCCTCAGTCAGTTTATCCATCTCCCCCCAAAATTTATCGTTGGGTTCGCCCCTGATTAGGATCACTAAAATTCAGTAACTCATAAATCAGTCTTTATTTTTGCCGGCTGGTAATAGAATTTTCTGCTCCTGAGAGGACATCCTGTATTTTGGAGGGTCTGCTTTGTGTTTTCAGTAAAGCACTAGTTTTTAGGAATCCATAAATATTTGAAAATATTGCAGGTCAGTTAACTTGAGCTGGTTTGTACATATACCTTGTGCAGTCGTCCAATCAATAATTTTTACTCATTTGAAGTCTCGACTTCGCCTTTTCTTTCCGTAAGAAAAAGTTTGTTTTCTTAATCTGATTCTTTGACCTTAACTGGTTTTCCTGGATCCAAACATATGTTTATACAGACACAAATGCGGTAATTTTAATCGGAGGATGTTCATGCCTTAAGAAATCAAACATGCAAAATAAGAAATTTATATGAAAAAAAGGTGACATTATAATAAAGACCTGAACACTGTGAAGGGCGTAGAACTGAAGGCCCTACGTACATGGGTGTGTTCACTTGCTTTTGAGTAGTAAAATAAGTCTATTCACATCAGAATTAACGACTAATTAAGGATTGCCGGTTGGATGATTGATAATTGATGTTTGATGGTTTGACCTTACCGGTCGCGTGATTGACGTTTAATGGTTTGGTTTGGCCCTATTCTTATCCATATTTTTACTTTTCTCCCTTTATCCCTATTTGTGTGCACTTAAACTGGTTAAAGATTGTGACGGCTAGCTAAGCCTGGCCAACTATGCTTCGTCAACAAAGGAACACTTTTTTTTACTTTTTTCTTATTATTAAATAAAATATTTACAACACACATAAGAACCTGATACCCTTCTGGGGTACCCAAAAGCCTGAGTCAAGGCTTTCCAAAGGGGTAGTCTAGCACACAATGAGAAACAATTATACCCTCACTCAAAATCTATGTTGCTAAAATGCTAAAAGGTAAGCGTTTGGAGGATTCCTTTGGAGGACATCCCAGAAAGCAAAAGGAAAAAATAGTGTTCAGAAAATCATCTTTTTCTGATTTAGATCCTCGTTCATCAGAAAAAAAGGTCTCATTCTCCGTGGTCAAGACAAATCTATCTTCATCTATCTTTTTGAAGATTGTTACTGCCAGAGCAAGGCGATGGCACGTAGCTCACTTTTTGGGCCTGGTTCACTGACATGGGCGTAGGGAGGGGGGCAGGTTGGCAGCTGCCTACATGGCAGTTTTGACCGACTATCAAAAACTAATAAAAAAAGGTATGTTAGTATAAAAGAAATTCAACTACTAAGACAAATTCAACTACTAAAACAAATTCAAATAATATGAGAAAATACTTTTGTATAGAACAAACTCAGCTGCATGGTAAATTCCAAGTCTTTTAATCGGTGACTGAGTATTAAAAATTAATAAAAAAAAGTAACTAACTCAGCTATATGGTAAATTCCAATTCTTTTAATTGATGACTGAGTAATAAAAAATAATGAAAAAATCACATTCGCATAAAAAAAACTGAGCTACTTGGCAAATTCGAAGTCTTTTAATTAGTGACTGAGTATTCAAAAGAAATAAAAAAAGCATTTTTGCATAGAACAAACTCAGATACGTAGTAAACTCTAAGTCTTTAAATTGGTGATGACTATCAAAAATAATAAAAAAGTAACAAACTCAGTTACATGGTGAATTCCAAGTCTTTTAATTGATGACTGAGCATCAAAAATAAATAAAAAAAACATTTGCATTGATCAAACTCAGCTACTTGGTAAATTTCAAGTCATTCAATTGATGAATGGGCAAAAAATTTAATAAAAAAGTACTTTTGTATAGAACAAACTCAGCTACTTGATAAATTCCACGTCTTTTAATTGATGACTGAGTATCAAAAACTAATAAAAAAGTGCTTTTGCATAGAACAAACTCATGGCTACATGGTAGATTCTAAGTGTTTCAATTGATTGATGAGTATAAAAAAAAAGTACTTTCATATAGAACAAATCCAACTACTTTGTAAATTCCAAGTCTTTTAATTGGTGACTGAGTAACAAAATGAATGAAAAACTACTTTTACATAAAACAAACTCAGCTACTTGGTAAATTCCAAGGCTTTTAATTGGTGACTGAGTAACAAAATTAATAAAAAAGTTTTTTTTATAAAACAAACTCAGCTACTTGGTAAATTCCAAGTCTTTTAATTGGTGATTGAGTATCAAAAATAAATAAGAAATTTTTTACATAGAACAAACTCAGATACTTAGTAAATTCCAAGTCTTTTAATTGCTAGCATCAAAAATTGATAAAAAGGCACTTTTGTGTAGAACAAACTCAGATACTTGGTACAGTCCAAGTCTTTAAATTGGTGACTGAGTATCAAAACTTTATAAGAAAATACTTTTGCATAGAACAAACTCAGATACTTGGTAAATTCCAAGTCATTTAATTGAAGACTGAGCATGAAAAACTAATAAAAAAAAGTACTTTTGAATAGAATAAAATCAGACTTTTTGTAAATTCCAAGTCTTTTAATTGGTGACTGAGTATCAGATATTAACAAAGAAGTACTTTTGTATAGAACAAACTCAGATACTTGGTAAATTCGAAGTCTTTTAATTGGTGACTGAGTAACAAAATTAATAAAAAAGTGTTTTTTTTATAAAACAAACTCAGCTACTTGGTAAATTCCAAGTCTTTTAATTGGTAGCATCAAAAATTGATAAAAAAGCACTTTTGTGTAGAACAAACTCAGATACCTGGTACAGTCCAAGTTTTTAAATTGACGACTGAGTATCAAAACTTTATAAGAAAATACTTTTGCATACAACAAACTCAGATACATGGTAAATTCCAAGTCTTTTAATTGATGACTGAGCATGAAAAATTAATAAAAAAAAGTGCTTTTGAATAGAATAAAATCAGACACTTGGTAAATTCCAAGTCTTTTAATTGGTGACTGAGTATCAGATATTAACCAAAAAAGTACTTTTTTATAGAACAAACTCAGATACTTGGTAAATTCGAAGTCTTTTAATTGATGACTGAGCATGAAAAATTAATAAAAAAAAAGTTCTTTTGAATAGAATAAAATGAGACAATTGGTAAATTCCAAGTCTTTTAATTGGTGACTGAGTATCAGATATTATCAAAAAAGTACTTTTGTATAGAACAAACTCAGATACATAGTAAACTCTAAGTCTTTAAATTGGTGACTGACTATCAAAAATTAATATAAAAATGTACTTTAGTATAGAACAAATTAAACTACTGGGTAAAATCCAAGTCTTTTAATAGGTGACTGAGCATCAAAAATCAATAAAAAAGCACTTTTACATAGAACAAACTCAGCTACTTGGTAAACTCCAGGTCTTTTAATTGGACACTGAGTATCAAAATTAAAAAGAAAATACTTTTGCATAGAATAAACTCAGCTACTTGCTAAATACCAAGACTTTCAATTGGTGACTGAGTATCAAAAATTTAATAAATATACTTTTGTATAGAACAAAGTCAGCTACTTGGTAAATTCCAAATATTTTAATTTATGACTGAGAATTAAAAATTAATAAAAAAGCAATTTTGCATAGAACATAATCAGCTCCTTGGTAAATTCCAAGTCATTCAATTGATGACTGATTATCAAAATTTAATAAGAAAACATTTTTGCATAGAACAAACTCATATACTTGGTAAATTGGTAAGTCTTTTAATTGGTGACTGGGTATCAAAAATTAATTAAAAAAAAAGTACTTTTGTATAGAACAAACTCAGCTACATGGTAAATTCCACGTCTTTTTATTGATGACTGAGTAGCAAAAATTAATAAAAAGTACATTTGTATAGAACAAATTTAACTACTGGGTAAATTCCAAGTCTTTTAATTGGTAAATGAGCATCAAAAACTAATGAAACTATGTAATTCTGTTCAAAAGGTATTGGCTGGCAGTCTGCATCCCCTCAGATTTCATTCTCTTCGGAAATTTGAATGTTTATTGTCAACACATCCCTCCAAAAAAAATATTTATCTCTTAGGGAGCCACCATTCCCTCAAATTTAGCCTTAGCTGGTAAGCGATTAAAATTTCAACCCTTAACCGGTTTCATTCAATCCAAAAAAAATTTATTTATATTATTTTCATTTTTATTTATCTTGATATCCAAAACTGACAGAATTCTAACACAGCCCTGTATGTAGGTCAAATTCCTGAAGAAACAATATCTATGTATCCTCTGTAATGCAAACAATTTCTGGTCGGGGTCCAATACTCTCCCATATTTGTGTATAAAATTGGGACCTTTACCCTTTCCACTACTATCACGTTCAGTTGAATATCAATAAGACACCTTACACGCTTCACATGATTTGATTAACACTATGCCAAGACAAAACATACTTAAGCCATTTAATTGACTTTACACAGGGCACAAATGACATGGTCTGAGCCTTAAGTTAAAATTGTTGTTTTTGAAGCTTCGAGCAAATGGTAAAGAATATTCGCTTTATAAAATTTAAAGTAAAATAAATAAAATCAAATACAATTAAGGTGGCATGGATGACATTTAAAAATAATATTAAAGCGTAAATCATGTTTATATAAGCAACCACTGGAGAGGTTGGGAATGGTTTGGCGGAGTATTAGATAATCATGTAACTAAAAACCATCTTCATGGCCTTCAAAGATATATATATCGAGAACCCCTTACGCAGTTTTGGTCTTTATCACCAGGGGCAGCATTTGGGGGGGGGGGGCAAGGGGGAGGTCAGTTCCCCCCGATAATATGGAGAAAAATTTTATATATCCCTCGCCCCTGACCATCTGAATATGGACCTCTCTTGTCCTCCCCCTCCCAATAAAAATGCTGGAGATTCACCAATGTTTATCACGTAAATACGTTTTAAGACCGCACTAGCTATATATGACGTCTGATATAAAGAAACAAAATATAAGAAAATACAATTATATTACACAAGAAAATACAATATAAGAAAATACATAAGAAAATATAAGAAAATACAAAATACAATACAACGAAGGTAATTTCAGCCGGTGAACAGAAAGGAGTGAAAAGTCAAAAGAGTATATTTCGATGCAAAACAAACGTATAGGGATAATTACAGTAGAGCTTAAAAGGATCCTAAAACGTATTACCGACTTTTTGTGTTTGTCCCATTTATGGACTACTTTCTGCAGTAGCTGCATAAGAGATTCCTTGGTCACCGAGAGCGGCTGGAAACACTGCAGTACCTGCTTCCTCAGCACTGTATTTCCCTCGACGAAGAAAAAGCAAAGGATATATCGGATACTAATTTTTGCTGTCTTGATGCAGACAGCCATAGAGGAATCTTGCAAGCTGAGTTAGCTCTGTGAAGGAGAATGTAGATATAGTTGGGAAACGAGGCACCAAAATATTTCATAACGTGCTTAAAAGAATGTGATAAGAACATTTTCCCCATCCTACGTCGATTTTTGAAGATTGTTGCAACTATTCTCGTCACTACGGCTATGTGCGAGCGTTCTTTGTCTACCATTAGAAGAGTGAAATATTATGCCGAGAATGCCTCAGGTCAGGAACGGCTTAATGGATTAGCCTTATTATTCTATTACAGGGATGTTCCAGTGAATGCAGAAGACGTTTTGGAGAAACTAGCCCACAACAAAATAAGGCGGCTTGATCTTATTTTATAATTATGTATTTACAGTGTTGTCTCAATAAAGAATGTACATTATAATCTAAAAACCTTATTTTTTTTTACCAAGGCTACCATTCCACAGTCAGTTTAACCATCTCCCCACGAAATTTATCGTTGGGTTCACCCCTGATCATCATCACTGAAATCAAAACTTATAAATCAGTCTTTATTTTGTGCAGGCTGGTAATAGAATTTTCTGCTCCTGAGAGGACATCCCGGATTTTGAAGGGTCTGCTTTGTGTTTTCATTAAGCGCTAGTTTTTTAGGAATCCATAAATATTTGAAAATATTACGGGCCAGTTAACTTGAGCTGGTTTGTACATATATCTTGTGCAGTCGTCCAAGCAACAATTTTTACTCGTTTGAAGTCTTGACTTAGCTTTTTCTTTCCGTTAGAAAAACTTTGTTTTCTTAAATATATATCATTCTATTAATGATTATATCTGATTCTTTGATCTTAACTGGTTTTCCTGAATCCAAACTTATGTTTATACAGACACAAATGCGGTAATTTCTATCGGAGGATGTTCATATATTAAGAAATCAAAGAAGCAAAATAAGAAATTTATATGAAAAAAATTGACATTATAATAAAGACCTGAACATTGTGAGGGGCGTGGAACTGAAGGCCCTACGTACATAGGTGTATTCACTTACTTTTTAGTAGTAAAATAAGTCTATTCACATCAGAATTAGCGATCTCTGTTCTGAAGACTTTTCGCCAGAAACTGAGGATGCTTCTCAAAGGAGATAAGTTTATGATTGCTCACTGATCTTAGAAAGTTATAACTAAAAGAGAAGGATTGAGTTATGGCTACTTAACTTTGGGATTCTGAACTTCTTCTACTTTAATATTCAAAACCCCTAATTATAGGTCCTCTCTGTTGCACTGAAATATTCTTATAATATACCCCTCCCCTCTAATAGTCTACTTGTCGCAGCACCAAAGAAATGATATATCATTAATGAGAATAAAAACAGGCTAGTTCTTACGTATTAACCAGAACACACTCAAGAAGATTGCTTGGTTTGATCTGAGTAAGCCGGTTTTTCTCTCGCATTCGGTTTTAATTAGCTTATTCTTTCGTGAAATAAACGACGATGCAGGTATATATTAATTAAATGTTTAATATATAGAGGTGGTTAAGTTAGGTATTTAATATGATGTGTTTTGGGCGACCAGCTTTCCATAGTTCTTTGTTGTAGTTTCCATAATTTTGTAACTAAAGTATTAAATTTTCATCATATTTTGGTATATTTCATTATGATTAACCTAACTTCACTTCTTCAGTGTATTCTGGATAACACGTAAGTGCCAACTTGCTTTATCTTTGAATTTAAAAGTCTTTGTTTATTCAACAAAGCTAACTATATATTCCACTTTGAGTACATTTTTTCTTTTTAGGAAGAAGAAGCACATTACTAGGCATTTCACTGCCATGGGTGGCAACGTTCGTTATACTGTCGTTTGCGGAAACCGTTGAGATTTTCTATGTAACAAGACTTTTACTTGGACTTTTTATGGGCATTGCAACACCGGTTGCTCAAATTTACATTTCTGAATGTGTTGATGCAAAGTTGCGAAGCGCTTTTGGTTCTATAACATCCTTAGCACATGCTGTTGGAATCTTGTCTTGTTACATATTAGGTATTAGTTCTGTTATTTTTCATTTCCCATTTTCTTTGTTTCTACTCTATGATGAATTTTTTTTTTAAATTCTATACTTTTCTTTCTTTTTTTTGTACTAGATTGTGAACCATTGTCACCAGATTCTTGGCGGATGAAAGCACAGCGATAAATGCAAACAATTACCGAAAACACCATTTTTTCAGCAGAGTTTGACAAGAGCGGCACTTTTATCAGGAATCCAAGGAAGGGATTTACAAATATATCGATCTTACATCTGTGTGTTTACAGGGCCGGATTTAAAGCTTTGATGCTTCTAGGCCGCGGCGTTTTTACCGCTCCATTTCAGCGAGATTTTGGGGAAGACCCGAAAATTCGGGGATAGTGTAAGCCATGAACAGAACGCAACTGATGAGCCAAAAGTAATGAAAGAGAGAGGTGATACCGAACTCTTAGCTGTCATTCTTGGGAGACATCTGACAGTTTATAAGGGGCCATGGAATTCCTGTGTCGTTTTAAAATCACTTTTCAGTGAATAGCAAGCGCGGCGGTGGAACGCACCTGGCACTCTGACAAAAAAATAAATATTTTTACTTTTATAAGTTTAGTAAATCAAATAATATTACCATTTTGATTACTAAATATCAGTATATGTATATTAAACTGACAATGCACATTCATTTGTATTTTTTTTTCAGTAAAGTGCAAATTATGTTCTGGCCTTGGGAGGGCATTGGGGTTTTGAGTCCTACTCATGTTAATTTCTGCTCGTTTTGAGTTTGAATCGGTTATTTATTGTAATTTCTGTTCGTTTTGGGTTTCATTTATTTATCGATGCTGATTTGTGGTAGTTTTACGCTTGGTAGATTACTTGACTTTATTTTTGCTCATTTTTGGTTTAATGGAGTTCTTTACTTTCCTTTGAAAAGCTTATTTTGTGGAAAGAGTTGTATTTTGTGGAAAAATTTTTTTTAATTGATTTCTGTTCGTTTTATATTGACACAGCCTTTTCAGGGAAAAAGAAAATAATTCTCTAATATTTCGCTTTTTAAGACTTTATAGTTTGGTCTACTATTTGTATGCTGGAGAAAAATTTACAGCAATTTTTAACAACATATACCCTTTTAAAAATCTGGATACAAATAGTAGTGCTTGATATAGTTTCATACCTCCTCTAGTTGACTTGAAATAAAAAGCTTGATACCATTCGCAAAAAAAATCTGTTTACTCTCTTTGATAGCTTGGATACACTTACGCTATTTTGATTTTGTTAAATTTTAAGAGCAGAAGCAGCCCCGAAAGTTTGAACATAATACCTTTAGTCGTTCTTGGGATACTGCTGAGATGCCTTATTGGGAATTAGCATTAACACCTTTCATTTTGATTTAATCTTAAGGCAACATTTAGTTCTTAAACATAATGAGAAAATGGGAGGGTGGACGTGGGAGGGGGACTAGTTGCCCTCCAATCACGTTCGACTATTAAAAAGGGCATTAGCCCTTTCTATTTTCAATCGAATGAGCCCTTTCCGAAGTTCCTAAGACAACTGTTTCGATACGAAGTGTCCTGGTCAAAGCAAAAAAAAAAGAGAAAAAAATAGTAATACATTGTACCCCCATTGATCTATACTATAAAAATGTCAAGCCTTCCAATCAATTTCGACTATTAAAAAGGGCACTAGACCTTTTAATTTCCACTTGAATGAGCTCTTTTTCAGTTTCTACGACAACGCTTTATATTAACACCTTATACCCCCCCCCAGTGCATAAATTACATCCCTTGCCCTGAGGGCTGTGAGGGGGTTGTCATCCTTAAAAACCTAATTGCCAGAATTTTCAACTACATTAAAAAATGGCTATCTAAAAATTTTGATTGGATATGTTTGGAGAAATGGTAGGTGTGAGAGGGGTGTTAGTTGCTCTGCAATCACTTTCAACTGTTAAAAAAGGCACTAGCTCTTTCTTTTCTCAATCGAATGAGCCCTTTTGAAGTTCCTACGATAACACTTTCAATAAAAACCTTATATTCCGCCAGGGCATAACTTACACCCTCAGCCCTGAGGGCTGAGGGGGGTGTCATCCTCAAAGACCTAATTTCCAGAACTTTCAACTACGTTGAAGAAAATTGCTATCTCGAAATTTTGATTGGATGTGTTTAAAGAAATGGTGGGTGTGAGAGGGGTGTTAGTTGCCCTCCAATCCGACTATGAAAAAGGGAACTAGCCCTTTCAATTTCCAATCAAATGAGTTCTTTTTGAAGTTTCTACGACAACGCTTTCTATAAAAACCTTATGTGTCCCAGGGCACAACTTACAACCCTTGGCCTGAGGGCTGTAAGGGGGTTTTCATCCTCAAAGACATAATTTCCAAACAAAATAGACGACAAAGCTTTCTATAAAAAAAAAATTATATACCCCAGAGCATAACTTACAACCCTTGCCATGAGAGCTGTGGGGGGGAATGTCATCCTCAAAGACATAATTTCCAGACTTTTTAACAGCATCGAACAGAATGGCTATCTCAAAATTTTGATTGGATGTGTTTGGGGAAATATTGGGTGTGAGAGGGGTCTTAGTTATCCTCCAATCACTTTAGACTATTAAAAAGGGCACAAGCCCTTCGAATTTCCAATCGAATGAGCCCTTTTTGAAGTTTCTACAACATCACTATCTACGAAAACCTTATATGCCCCCAGGGCATAACTTACAACACTTGCCCCGAGGGCTCTGAGGTGGGTTATCATCCTCAAAGACCTAATTTCTAAAGCTTTTAACTACGTTGAACAAAATGAATATCTAACAATTTTGATTGGACGTGTTTGGGGAAAAGGTGGGCGTGACAGGGGGTTAGCTGCCCACAAATCACTTTCGACTGTTAAAAAGGGCACTAGCCTTTTGAATTTCCAATCGAATGAGCCCTTTTTCAAGATTCTACGACAAAGCTTTCAATAAAAAACTTATATGCCCCCAGGGCATAACCTACAACCCTTATCCTGAGGGCTGTTGGGGGAGTGTCATCCTCTTAGATATAATTTCCGGAACTTTCAACTACTTTGAACAAAATGGCTTTCTAAAAATTTTAATTGGATGTGTTTGGATAATTGGTGGGCGTGGAAGGGGTATTAGTTTGCCTTCAATCACTTTCGACTATTAAAAAGGGCACTAGCCATTTCAATTTCCAATAAAATGAGCCCTTTTCGAAGTTTCTACGACAACAGTTTTTATAAAAAAAAAAACCTTATATACCTCCAGGGCATAACTTACAACCCTTGTCCTGA
>JAQQPU010012879.1:0-21750 GCA_029168905.1 Artemia sp. Kazakhstan ARC1039
TAGAAGTTATGCCTTTGAGGATGACAAGCCCCACCCTCAGCCCTCAGTGCAAGGGTTGTAGCCTTTTTTAATAGTTGAAAGTGATTGGAGAGTAACTAACGCCCCTCTCAAGCCCACCATTTCCCCAAACACATCCAATTAAAATTTTGAGATAGCCATTTCGTTTAACGTAGTTGAAAGTTCTGGAAATTAGGTCTTTGAGAATGACAACCCCTTCACAACCCTCAGGGCAAGGGTTGTAATTTATGCTCTGGGGCATATAAGGTATTTATAGAAAGCGTTGTCGTATAAACTCAAAAAGGGCTCATTCGATAGCAAACTCAAAACGAGCAGAAATTAACATGAGTAGGGCTCAAAACCCCTACGCCTTCCCAAGGTCAGAACATAATTTGCACTTTACTGAACAAAATACAAATGAATTTGCATTGTCAGTTTAATATACATATACTGATATTTAGTAATCAAAATATTAATATTATTTGACTTATTAAAGTCATAAAAGTAAAAAAGTTAAAATTTTTTCAGTAAATTGCAAATTATGTTCTGGCTTTGGGAAGGCATAGGGGTTTTGAGCCCTACTCATGTTAATTTCTGCTCGTTTTGAGTTTGACTCGGTTAATTATTGTAATTTCTATTCGTTTTGGGTCTCATTTATTTATCGATGCTGATTTGTGGTAGTTTCACGCTCGCTAGATTATTTTACTTTATTTTTGCTCATTTTCGGTTTAATGGAGTTCTTTACTTTTCTTTGAAACACTTATTTTGTGGAAAAAGTTTTTTACATTAATTACTGTAAAAACTGCATTACAAAGTAATACATATCTATACATACCATTCCTTGAATAAAGGAATTCACCAGTAGACAATTTTGGCTCTCCAGGCCAGCTCCTTATGAGCAGACATTTAAGGTCAATAATCCCAGCACAAACCGGAAAGTTTAAGTCATATCCAACCACCAGTGAAAACTTCAAAGAAATGAGGCTAAGAAAACAAGCCAAACAGAAATATATTTTGATGTAGGAGCCAGGCAAATAGAGAAACTAAGTCTTGGATAAGCAGTCTGGTTTTGAAAAAATTCCACCCAAGGACCTGGTCGTGCTTATTTATCTTAGTGTGAGTGGGTTGGATGTTGTTGAACGCCCACTTATTTTCCAGATAATGTCCTCTTTTTTTAGTTTTGTAAACTCCCCTTTTTCCTTTTGTAAAGCTTTATAATTCTACTTTCGTAAATTAATTTTCGTAAAGGATTACATGATACAATAATCGCAGAGCTGAGTCACCTTGGCTAAATTCATTAAAAATTGAATAGCCTCTAATTCCGTAGGGGTGAGCTGGATTATCCCTGGATGGTGCGTAGAAATGCGTAGGCAGCTAAAATTTCCATTCAAATGACGTTCTTCCAATTAGTTTTTTTTTTCTAAATTATGCCTACTTTCTTTATCCCTTCTTGGCTAGATGAGAAGTTCCTTTGTTCAGTTCAGTTGTTTGTGGGGACCTTGAGGATTATACAGCAAGTTATTTGTTTGTATTACCGAGTACACGCTTTACCCTATTTCTCTGGTTAGAGAGGTAAATATAATAAGATATAGTACGTGTAAATTAGGAGTGTCGTCCCCAAGTTTTATCTTGACATTCCTCGGCAGGGTGGACTCTAAGGAGCTACTGCACACGAGTTTTGAAAATGCTTCATCTCCCGCTATAATTTCCGCCCAGTTATATCCACGTATGCACATCCTTGCTGCAAGGATATTATGTCAACACTGATGGCAGTGGTTTACCTAACAGCTAACACACAGCACACAGCAATATGATAAGCTGAGAATATTTCCACCCATGAAACAAGACATGAAGCCTACCCTCCTAGAGTCCCAATCCCATCAACCAGACTCAAGATAAAGCTGACACATTGGAAATAAGATCCTAGTGCAATACTTAAGGAATGGCCTACAAGTATTACGGCAGGAGAATGAACACCACCAACGAGCAAATCTTCAGCATAACTCGTCATCGTCCGGCCAAGACGTAACCACAACCACCAGAGAAGTATCAATATTACCAGCACATCTTTCAAAGGAGAGAGGTTTAAGACTCAGACTTGCACCAATTGCTTATTCTGCGTCTAATTCTACTTTGCCCCTGATTTGTTTTTCCATCCTGCGTACAACTTCTATTACTCTATTTGCAGTCTATAAGTATTATTGATTTCATACCTCTTTTATAGATCGTTTGGGTTCCCCATTAAAAGTTAAACTAGAAGAAATATACAAACAGAAAAAGAATAGAGGCCAGATTCTGCAGAATTTTGCTGTCAGATTTTTTCGTTGATCCAGAGTCATGCTAATTTTAGAATGGAAGAAATAGTGATACCTAGCGAGAATCTAGCATCTGTTCTCTTTTATATCTCTATCTTTTTGACCTTTAAGAAAGAGACATTAACATCATACAAACCTGACTGTATTGCATTTCATCGTCTTAAAGCGGAGTAATCATTTTAAAACTCTTTATCTCGGTATTAATAAACACAGCTTTTTAACTTAATTCGTGCGTCGAATACAAATACTAAGCCAAATAGTTAAAAAAAAACTTATCTTTCCTCAGAAAAAAAAGTGAATTTCCTTCTCCTCATTTGTTACAGAGTGTAAAACTTTCTTACAAAGGCTTTGCAAGTGTTGAGAAGGACAAAGAGATAGGAAGACAAAATCCCCCATTGAGAGGGATTAAACTCATCTGCTATTGTTAAAGATCTCACTGAAGACCAGTTCCAACGTCTCAAGGGAGAACAAAATGATAATATTAGGCTTTAGTTCTGAAATGACACCGTAAATTTCACAATATTAGCTTGTAACACCAGAATATGTATTTTCAACGTACAATACACTCTAGAGTGGAAGTGACTTCCTTTCATTTTCCACTTTTATTAGCCCTATTATTCACCCACGTCGCATTGAGGCACCCACGTCGCCAATTTTCATGTTAGTATTACCCCATAGATAGTTTCCAATTATTTCTTTAGTAATACTGATCCATGTAATAGTAGTTTTCTGAGTCTACTAAATGATCTACCCTCCTAGAGACCCTACAAATTGACACAATGCTAAGCATATTAAGACAATAATGAACACTCCTTTTCCATCCAACCTGGTTTCAAGTGTCTACTTTGGCAGACTCCGACTAAGTCCAAGAGTTGCTTTTATAATTTCATTCCAGCATAAAAAATGTTAAGAGTAGTCTCAACATTTATCTGAATTATCATGTAGAGCCATCGTAAATCCGTTTACCTCTGATCATATACATTATCGGATCATATATTTCACGATCGCACCTCTAAATTGGGAAAATAAAACGTTGAAAGTTATTTTCTAACAACCTGACAGTCAAATTCCATGACGAGCTTGAACATGTTAAGATTAAATGGCCCGTAAATAATGTCGACGTTAAAGGACACAAGGTGTCTCATACATGGAACATCCTAGTTTCACAAGAGGATAAAAATCGTTGAGATGTTGTTTTTTCTCGAGGTTATAATGCAGTTCATCAAAGACCAGAGGAGTGTTAACTTTCTTTCGTTGTTACATTAAAAACCAAATGAAAAAAAAATTACAAGAAACAAGGTGTTAAATAAATACTTTACTATGATCCTTTTATGGAATTCTACAAATTTAAGAAATACTGAACTTTTTTTTAACTTGGTTGAATAAAAAATACAGGTAAATCGACAATACCTGAATTTTAAATTCAAAATGACAATCTTAACTAAAAAAACTTAGTTTACGATTTTTGATTATCCATCGTCTTTTTGGCAGCGATGAACGAATATATCACTGCTTGCCTTAACGCTTCGATGAGGGAGCTCTGGTCGGAACCTCAGGACAGGTTTTTGTAGCCAACTATTGTTGCGGTCCTATGCACCTCTACGTGTAGGAGTAACTAAGTCTATGTAGATATTAAGGCTTTCAACCCGAACTTCAAACATCCTAGGGGAGCCACTGCATCAGGTGGATATCAGATAAACCTTAAAACTTGGGAGATTTGATACTTTGGTACCAAAAAAATAAAACAATAGAAAATCATCTATTGAGTTTTCTATTGAAAACAACTATCCTTGTTTCTATTGGATCTACCATAATAGGACGCCCAAGCATCGGCGTCCTAATACGGTTGATTCAATAAAACAAAATCTGAAAAAAATCAATATTTAAACAAAGTTGACCCTAATTTCAAAGAAGACAAAAAACAAAAAGTCGAAATGCATTAACTAAAAAAAAAACTTTAAAGTAAAAATAAGAATTGTCTAAACTGAATAATTCACAGGCTCGTTGAGATGTTCCAAGTATTCTTCCAGTTCTTTCGTCTTCTTCATTTCTTCTTCAATTTGAACGTGCAAGTCATCAGCTTCCCTGAAGAAAACAGTTCTCAGTCTATCAATTTTTGCTCGCTGCTCGGGAGGTTCACTAGTAATTGGGGCATTAGCTTCCACTTCTTCCAGATTCCGTTTTCTCCGAGATCCTATAATCAGAAATAAGATAATAATACCAATAATTAAAACACACAACAAGCAAATAATACGTACAGAAGGATGTATATAAAAGAAGACAGATTTTTATGTCAGATTTATAACAGAATGAGTATTAAGCATAAGAAATTGCGCATGCAAAAGCACACGACCAACAAATTTATTGAAATGAACGAGTGGGGGGAGGTCTAAAGTGCCATAAAATAGAGTTTTAATTGATTATTCTTTTTAACTTTGTTAGGAGTCCTTTCGATTAATCTGAAGTGGAGGAACTCGTGTTTAGATACCTGAACATGGAAATTTACGTCAAGGAGTTGATGTGTTTGAACAGGTTTGAGGCACATGAAGTGTTTTTCAGGCACGAAAGCACATGAAACACTATGAGACAGTTTACATAAACAAGGTCAAAGACCCATGTTTTAACGTTTTTTTCACTTCCTGTACGGGGTTGAATCTGTACTTTTTTTTTCTTTTTTAACACCTCTTTTTGTAGTATGTAAAGTAAATCAGAGAGTCTATAGCTATGGATTTATAGCTTGCTGATCGCAATACTCCTTAAAACAATGCATATAGCTCCTTACAAAATGCAACAGAAGTACATGAAAGAAAATGTTAAGATAATTAAGTTACAGTACCGCCAGTACGAGGTTTTCGCTGTCAATCTTCGATATTCGGAAACTACACAGGAAACAAAGTAGGGTCTGTTTAGTTTAGTAGGATTTCTGGACGTAGGACGACTTCGTCCAAAAGGCTGAATTTATTTTGACTTTGTTTGAAGTTTCAGACAAAATACAATGATTTTTTCCAAGTAAATCATAATTATCTTATATTTTATATGTGCTGCCATTTGAATTAAAAAAAACCTCCCCAATGATCTCAGAAGAGGGAGGGGGGATACATCCTCCAAATTCATATATTTTCTTCCCTCCTACATATTGAAACACATTTTGATCTCGTCCAATAATTCGTTTCTCGGATATTGACTTCGAACACCATTGGAAAACCTATATATAAAGAATCACTTATTTTTTTAGTTTGTACCATTAAATAATCAAGTGGTAGAATCTATTTTTTTTTGCAAATTTGATCGACCCTGAAGGGATGAATAGCAACTTAGGACTCCAGAAAGCCCTGACACTTCCTTAATACGGTCACGGGGTTGCGCAATGGCAGCCACTGTACATCTCTTTGCATTTGGACTCTAGGAAAAAATGAGGCACTTTTTGTCATATTGTTTGATTTTGTTTTAATTTTTCCTACGGGGAGGGGTACTCCGGCCAGGTTAGATGCTCTTGGAAATTATGGTATAAAATGGAAGCTCCACTTTTGCGTAAAATCCAAATACGCAATACTTTGGAAGTTTTGCCACGTGGAATGTTGAATGTATCCACAGCTTCACAGTGGTGGAGGGCTTAAAATATAAACCTAGAACTAAGATTGAAGACTCGATTTATTTTTTTGAGAGATAACATAAAAGCTTTCCAATACTTGGTTGCACATGATCAAACTTAAAACAGTTGGGAAGATCTTTCTTCAAAGCATTGCAGTGGCAGATAATTTATGTCTAGGAATTCTTTATTATTAGAAGAGGATGCGTCCAAATTTTGAAATATTGCACAAGGGGAAAGCAAGTTCTTCAAGAAGAGCTACAATGAAATTCACGACAATTTTAAGTAAAAAAAAAAAAAACCATGCCAGAAATATTTTACCTTAGGAAAGCCCTAAATGTCGTTGTTCTTCTCCAATTTTGATTGTTAAACATTTCATTATCAAATGAATGAGGTTTTATTGACAAAAACCAAAAAAAGCAGCCTGGCACATTTCCGTCAAGCATTGCAATCTATTTTCCTCACCTGTAAATGTGTTGTGATGGCGTGGATCGCCGTAAGGCTCGTTTTGAACTTTGTCCAAAATAGCATCGAAAAAGGCTTCTCTCTAGATACTATGATGAAACACATGTCTGAATTTCTTACGGTCGCCCAGGTTTCCAAAGCTATTAAACAAATCTTCCAGGTTTGCTATCCTGGAGAAACTAAGCCTAAGAGATTGGGTGCAAACTCGCTTATCAATATTGTCTCTGATATTACTGACATTATTACTAAGTGCGATGCTGACGACGTTGGTCTACCAGGCCTTGTTATCCATCACTCTAGTGAGGTACCCCTCATTCCCGCCGATGCTTATTATGCATAGAGTTGCCGTATAAATTCCTATCTGTCAGAGTTATGCTTTCTATCTGTGTAGTGAGAACTCTCCTGCCTGAAACAATCGGACGTCCTCCGTCGACAGTGCATGAGCGTTCTGTCTCTTCGAGACTTTACTATACATTGATTCTGAAAAACTCATCTACCGATCTCAAAGATCCTACTGAGCGCAAAGAGACCCTTGATACCTTGGACGGTCATGACGGTATTGTAAGTGTGAGACCCGACCCTGTCAAGAAAAGATGGTAATTCAAACCCAAGATAAACATCAGCCAAGTCTCTCGCCATCGCTGCTATTAGTAAGCTAGATGTGTCTACTCATGTCCTTAATTGGAAAGTGCTCGGTATCGGGAGTGACATTCCTGCTGGTGTTCTAAAATCAGAGTCAATTAATAAGATTCCCGGTATCGTTGAAGCAATGAAAATCAGAAGTTTCTGATCCTTCCATCTTGAATTTCTTGACCAAGGTGCCTTGAATAAAGCTATGAAGAATAATTTGCGTCTAGGATACGAGTTTTTTTTAGAGGTAAGCCTTACCTGAAAGTTCTTCCTAGATCTTACCGATGCCAATCGCCGAACCAAGTTTCTAGAAATTGCCCCCTCCCCCCCCCCCCGACCAGAAGTGTTCTGGGTGCGTGGTCGTACATTCTAACAAATGCGATAATCTTTGCACTGCAAGACCAACTACGCCAATTACGGGAGCGACAATGTTTCTTATAGTCTCGGATGCACTCTGTTAAAAAAAAGCTCTAAAAAGGATAAGAAATTATTGTTAGGGGCAACAGATTGCTCTTCGTTTCATTTAATATTAACGAAACCAAAGAAAAAGATTTTCTGATTGATGAGCTTCTTAATTATGATATAGTTTTTCAACAGGAACATTTTCTAACTAAAGCCAATGCAGATACTCTTAAACGTTAGCCCACTCACGACACGTTTGTACGTAAAGCTAAAAAAAACTCGTTGAAGACCCTCTTCAACTTTAATTCGCACTTCCCAGAAGCATTACAACTTACTGGCAGTAAATTTGGTAATATGGCCGTCTATATGCCATGCAATCGCAAAGATATTTCATCCCTATCTTCCTTCGTGGGTGCTTGAAAGCGACTCAGGACACTTCTGTAAAGAGTGACTAATCAGGGATTGAACTAGACTGTGGCTGGTGATATTAATGCTAATATTGTATCCCAATCTGAAAGAAGTGACCTGTTCTTTGATAGTTTGCCAAGTGGCTATCAGCTAGTCAATAAAGACAAACATTTCACCTACACTCATAATCATGATTGGCTAGATCAGACCTTGATCATATTATCGCTTCAAACAGATCCCTCTTGATTCGTCCAGTCACTGTTTTCGGTGATAAAATTGGTGATGACCACTATTTTTCGAAGCTTACAATTTTTTTTCACTATTCATGAATCCTAGCCCGAAAAAACTTTCTCTGCAAGGGGATTTACATTCTGCTTATGTAGTGTTTCATTTTTGTATAAAAAGGCTTTTATGTGGCTTTCTATAGCATTGTAATCTATATACTTTAATTTTCTCATGGGTTTTTGATCGCGTCCCTAAATCACACAACGATTTACGAAAAACGACATGCCAAAAGTGAACACAGTGAAACATAATGTCATTTTGACGTCAATTGTCATAAGAAGACTAAAGTATACAACAAGCGCTCGTAGAAATTAATCTTTAACCAGCCGTCTATCAAGGGAACTGCAATTGCACTGGAAATGTGGCATTTTCACAACAATTAGTTTTCAGCGTATTTTTCCTTTCAACAGCAATAGCGTCTCAGTCAGGAGAATCACAAAATAGTGTTCCCAAGAATAATTGATTCACGAGAAGAAGGAAAAAAACGCATTCAATAGTAGGCAGCATGGGCGCCCATAAGCTGAATTCCAGGGGGGGGGGCAAACCTGGTCTAATTGGCACTTTTAATGCTATATAACAGAAATCCCAGAAAAAAAAAATATAAAACTAAGGCAGCATCATTCAGCCAGGGGGGGGGGCGCCCCCTGCCCCCCTTTATGGGCGCCCATGGTAGGCAGCAATTACACAATAATATTTACTTACTTCTTGCGATAAATTCGGAAATTCCTGGTGTTCGGTAAGTTACGGCTCTCAAAATAATCGACTGAAAAGAGACAAAATGACTTTGTGTAGGATAAAATTGTCATGCGATTTTTGCTAATCAAATAGTAGACTTCTCTTAAGGAGTATCTCGTGAAGAAGCATGGTTTGGATTTAAATCATTGGCAACTGAAGTTTTTGCATTATCTTTTTTTTTTCTTTAAATTAGTGAAACATAATTTCTTTGTAAAATCTTATTTATGGTCATTTTAGTTCTTCATGAATATCTCTTTAAGTGTTGATTTACAATTGTAAGAAGCGAAAAATTTTGGTTTTATGACAATCTAAAGTAAACCTTAAAAAGTTTGAACATGTTACAATTCCAACAAAAACGCTATTAGCGAAAATCAACTTGGCTTTCTCCGAATTTTGAAAAGGAGCGTCCGACAACCGCCCTTTCGCCATTGTGCATATATTTATTTATAAATTTTTTTCCTGAAAACGACTCCATGTTATATTTTTTTTTTGAAAATAAGCACCCTGGGATTTTCTGGTCTTAAAAAAAAAATCTAGATAGTAGGTCACGAATTTGAGAAAATTCGTTTAAGAGTCTTTTTTGAAAAAAAAAATCATAATAGTGACGTCATATTTCTGAGCACATTTCAAAAGCATAATTACATCATCCCCCCCCATGAGTAGTCGTTTTTATTATTTATGACGCATGCAAATTACATTAGATGACAGATGACTTCGAACAGCTAAAGAAAAAGGCATGCAACAAGAAAGAGCAAAATATCACATTGAATTGCAAAGGAAAACGTTGCATAACGTAATCTGATGTTAGAAGACAAAATTATAATGGAACGAAGGAATGTGTTAGTTTAGCGCGTGTGAGTCTGTGAAGGATGAACAGGAAGGAAGAATTAATTTTTTGTATCTATGACATGTTCAAAATTACAAAAGATGATAAATGACACAAACCAGCTAAAGAAAACGGCATGGCACAAGAAACAACAAAAAATCACATTGAATTACAAACGAAAATGTAAGTTAAAACTAAAGAAAAACATGATAATTATACTATTGCGTAATTTGGATATTTCAGAAATTACAATGGAATAAGGAGCATATTATTTTAGCATCTGTAAAGGATAAGGAGGAAGGAGTAACTGAATCCACGTCAGAATTTCCATTGCATAATTTAGCTATTCCAAAGGGCACAGGCATTGAAAAATTCCTGGTTGTTACTGAATTATGTAAGAACGGTTGTTAGACTACATTCTATTAAAATTTTTAGCACGACCAGAAACAAATAGCTCAAACTATTTTTGGCATTTTTGAAAAACAATTTTTGATGCAATAGTTTTTGCAGAAAATATATTTACATATTATGGTAAAAATAAAAAAAAATGTCCGTGCTGCTTACCGTGTTGTCTAAGATTGTAATGATTTCTGTTAATTGATATTTTCTATTGATTATAAAACGGGTTATTAATAAACTTATTTGTAAATTTCACCTATCTCAAGAAATATCGAAAAGAGATTTTTACCACAAGACAATAATTTTAGCAGAAGCCACAATGAGAAAAATGCATTCTAAATTACGATACAGAAAAGAGTGAAAAGGGTTCGTGCAAAAAATGCAGAGGCAACATAATTTCATTTGTAACCAGCAAAATATGAATTTGATTTTCTTTTTAAATTATAAACCATTTCTTAACCTAGAATAACAAAAGATATGAGCTTTAATGCAACTATGAGCGCGGTTGGCAGCTTGCAAATAGAAAAGTTTCATCAACGTCAGGCGAACCATCAAAACTGTTTTGCATTATCAGTACATAAATTGACAAAAGCTCTCAGTAATTACATTACAATTTACGCAATATCTAACGTGCTGGTGCTTATGATCCCTAAGCGTTGAATTACTTGATTTAACACGCTATAGAGTTTATTAAACACTATAAAGCCATAACTGTACGCAAGAGGCGCAAGGAAGGGGTAAAACCTCACCCTCTTACAGCATACAAAATTCAAAGAACTCTCAGGAAAAATTTGGACCTAAAAGTAAATTACAAAAACTGATCAAATTTTTACACTGGAAACATAAAACCAAAAAAATGTGATAAAAAAATAACAACATGGTTTTATTTACAAGTGAAGACTGATCAAACGATCCAAGATAACCGAATATTAAAGGGAGGCAACTTCCCTCCTCATAGCCCTTATGCATATAATTAAGTGTTTACTCAAAATAGTATAACAAAAAAAAAGTATAAACAGTGGGCTCAAGTCAGAAGTAAGTATAATCGGCTCAGCGAGTCATTTTGAGGCATTAATAGATCTGATTCTTCTTTTAAATTAATATTTGAGGTAAATCAATTGCAATTTTTTCAGAGATCTAACATTTTTTTTTATTAATTCATTCTGATCTATTCATTTTGACCAATTCAATGAATTGATCAATTCATGATCAATTCATCTAACCCTGAAAGGTGGAGGAGGGGTATTAGATTATTCTTTCTCGGCGAGAGGTTGGGACCAGATCCCTTCCTAGAGGAAGGGTTCCAGACAGATGTTAACCTTCGAGAATATATTAGCCTTAGAACCTTCTAAATCCTTCCTGGTTGAAATATATTTTCAACCATATATTATGAAATATAGGTCACAGCAACCAATGATGGCCTGGGTTGGGTTAGCCAACAATTGGCTAAGATCCAAAGAAGTTTGAATAGAAACCCAGTCCAAACTAGTATTGCCTACACTCAACTGCCTTTAATCTGATTATTTTTTGCTGTGGTTCAAAGCAGCATAAATATATCTTATTCAGCAACATCAATGTACTTCAGACACATTTTCTATATATTAAACTCACCTTCTCAAATGCAGTCTCCACTGCGAGGGTAGTATCGTCTTCCACTTTGAATTTTTTTACAATATCTTCATGCTGAGAAGCTGATTGTTTGGCCAAATATGATAAGCATCTTTGAACCTATAAAAGGTCGGCTAGAAATAACAATAAACTTGCACAGGATACCAATTACTGGATTATTTTTTATTGCTAAAACTTTTTTATAAGTTTTTATGATGCAAACTCAGATAGAATTGTCAACAAACATTTTTATGTACATTAATTGACAATAAGGCAGAATAAAAAAGTAGCCAAAAGCTGGATTCTGCCTGTTGTTGATATTTCGTAGTTGACATCGATACCGATAATTGTTTCGAACCTCTATGCTCATATTACGAGGCATAATCATATCTTACCCTCTAAGAAAATTAAATTTGGCTTTTAACAAATAAAAGCAGGGGCTTTTGCCTTTTTAATCTTAGAAAACAAAAATTTGAACTTTATTTCTTTATCCTTCCATTAATTTTACTAGCATCACGAAACTGATTTAGGGTCGGTTTTTTATCGTATTATATTTGTACTATAGATCGGATTATATTATTTAATCTGTATAAATTGGATTATCGTATTATATTTGAAGCATATTTAAGTGGATGTATCCCATATTTGCAACTTTTTTTTAGAAAAGGAGGAAATAAGATTTTGGAGACTTCCAAGGAAATACTTTCATCTTTTGAAAACTTAAATAAGAAAATATTCTTTGTAACGTATAGTATTATAATATGGCTTCATCCTTGTATGCAGTATATCATATTAAATAACACAAGGCACTATTTGCGCTGGAGGCGGAGAAACATTTTTTGTCCCATTCATTGTGGATGTAAGAACATATTCAGCCCTTAAGGGACATATACTAAGATATTTGTGGGTTAGTTGGGTAGAGGGTAAAAACAATAAAGAAGTAAATTATCTGGCCATTATTGTGCAGAGGGGAGTGATCCAATAAATGGTTCGGATGAGGGAGGATTTCTGACCCCTAGTATGTGCAAATTTATTTAAGAAATAAGTGTGTCTCTACAAATGCGCCAAGAGAAGACTCTTGGCAGCGCAGTTGCCAAGATGCCAGTTGCTTATTTTTGGAAAAGTAACATATAAGTCCTTCGGCTTACGACACGCTAATTCTGAAATGAAGAAGATGTGAAATCATCTATGTCAAACATAATAAGAACTCTTTTTTACCCTAATAGTAAGTTCATAAACATTATAAAAGCGTTATCTCAACTGACAAAGTAGTTTTGTGGCCTTGAAAAATAACTGTTGACTGTTTTTTCTTTCTACTTCTTTTGAGTAGAAAAACGAATTGATGGATACTGATGACCATCCAAAAGCATTAGAAACCATCTTTGGTAGCGCAAAATGCGCCTGCCTCTAATACAGATGTCATTCTGATTTCCAAAATCCTATCGTTATAGCGTGAACGATCTACCATATTTCCCTGATCGCTTCTACAAGCTGATCGAGGGAGCATTCGAGAAAGCTACGGCCTGGGGTATCATTCGAAAACAGCTGCTTATGTTATGATAAAAAAAAATTCTTTAGAGGCAGACTAAAGTAGAAGCTTCTTCAGGTGCCCAAAGAGCCTAAATAACTAGAAAAAAAAGAGTCTGTTTTCTTGGCAATTATTTGAAACTGACGAAGTATAGATTAAAAGAAAAAATGGATTACTTCAACCGCTGGAATAATTATTTCGTGGAATAAATACTGCCAAAAATATTCTGACTTGCTGGTTCGAACCCTCAAAGTTAAAAAAAAGGCAGGGCTTAAAACATTATAAATTAGTGCTGCTCAAATAAATTTTCTTGGTCATAGGTTGACACAAAAAGTAAGTATCGATAAAGTACGGTCACTTTCAATCCATACAGATGCTTACCCGGCTTTTTTTGTTTATGACACAAACTTTACTTCTTTGCAACTTTAAAATATGTCACTTTAAGACTGGACGATAGCATAGTTCCCGAGGATCATTGTTTCAAATAGAACAACATTTTCAACGAGGAATAGATCGGAAAAAGCCGAAGAACCACAAAATCTTACATTATCAAGTGCTAGGTACACTTTCGACCCTTTGGGCACGACAATAGGAAGCTGAAAATTATAAATTTTTATTTTTTTTCTTTTTAATATAAACCTATACTGTTAAATTGACCAGCAAGCTCGGTTTTCCAATTGTATGGTAATTAATCCTTCCATTCGCCATTAATTTTTTTTCTTTAAGCATATTCAATTTGTCCTACCATATGCTCAGGAAGCAAATTATAACTAATTCAGAAATTAAACCTGCAACATCGCATGAACATCTTCCTTCTTGAAACTGCACTTGAAATAATTGCCCCCTTCTAACTCGGTGTCGCAGTCTGCTAGGATACCAAAGTTTGAGCCCTGGAGCATATGGTTCAATTTCTCAGTTTCAGCATTGTCACTACCAATTAAAATTGCATCAAAATATTCAAGGCTAATGGAACTGTGAGTGAACTTATCTTCTTCTATGAATTGTACTTTGACAGTTATACAATGGTATGGATCAGGTTTGGCTATCATCATGAAACCCTGAAATGGAAACTGGATTATTTACTAGACAATGCAAACTCATTTATATTAAGACATAGTTCAACTCTTTTACTACGCATATTCTGGTAGTCACCTTAAATGGCATCACAAGTTACTATGCAGAGGGGGTAATCAGTAGTAACTAACACTATAATCTATAATTCTTAACAGATAATTACATATTACTAGACCTTCAATAATTTCTAATTGATGATTGGATGTACACTGAATTTTTGCTAAAAATGTCCCCGTTTTCTTTTTCTTTTCTTTTTTTTGTGGGAATGCACTTACACACTTTGAAAATAAGGGGAATTCCGTCAAACCACGCTTAAATATTGCATGAGAAGAAGACTTACACAACCATTAAAGTCACTCCAGCCTTTATTCCACGAAAGACAAGATTGCTCCTTGCACTACAGAATTAAGTGTGACGCTATCTTCATACAAAGTGTACAATTAAAAATGGGTCTAACACCTTCATCTAAATGTCAGCTATGTCACACTATTGAGGAAACTCAGCAATATCTTGTTTGAGTACAAGGCAAACCAACAAAACGCGAATCGCCTAAGAGATGATTTAAAGAAGATGGACGTAGCTTCAGACTTTCAGTCATCTTGCACAGTCCAAATATACACGGTCCTTTAACTTTTAATTTACCCATCAAAATTTATTGACATAAGAATACGTTTCCCATTTTAGAAAAAGAAGGATTGCGCCCTATAAAAGGGATCTTAATAAATATACAAATTATAGTATCTTTCTCGAGGAGAATGTCACGGTCACCCCCCCCCCTCCCTATTTTTTTCAAGCGTCGTTATATCAGTCTAGTGGTTGTAAAACATATGGAGAGGATTCAATCACACGAAAATGTGTAGTTAACGTGCCCTTTATGGGCAACAGCCGACACTGAAACAAAATAAAGTGCCATTCTGAACCGCAAACAGGCCATTATAGAACCCAAAAGTACGTCTTCAAGCCCAAATTTTCCAACTTTGAACGAGAGGACTTTGAGATCTATGCTGCGGGTGGATTAAAGGTTACCAAAATGTTCACCTCATGTATCAGATTTCAAGCCAAAATCCTGTTATTTGGCTTAGTGGCTCAGATCTTCTACTGTAATTCCCCAGGGCGAAGCCACAGTCAAAAGCAAGTACACTCCACCACCAATAGCAAAACTCAACTGCTCTGAGTGCTTGCCTTAGAGCTCTGATGCTATACTAGTTGATTTTTTACGACTTTTGTGGCAATAAAGACTACGTTCTTAGTCATACTTGAAGGAATCGTAAACGTTGACAGACATTCTATAGGTCCATCGTCCTATACGTTCATTATATACACTAAGATTAATGGACGTCGAACGCACTCGTTACTTTAGGCGATATTCATGCTAAAGTTGGTAGCTATTTCTACACAACAGGGAAGAGTAAACTGTCAAGGCATATTCGTCGTTTGAATGTGAACAATTTAAAAGCAAAATTTAAGGACAAACACATCATTCAGACAAAAAGGAGTGGACCGAAATTTGCCAATGTCCTTCAGCCGATCAAATGAATTGTCTCTTTTAGTGAAAGAACTAAAAGCTTATCAATATAGAAACCATGCCGATGAGGGGAATATAGTGGCAATAACCCCATCTAAGACAATTTATGAGTTTACACATAGCATTGATTTCAGGGATGGGAACTATTATCATGTTTGATCTAAGGAACTGTGTTAGTTATAAAAAAAGATTCTGCATGAAAATGGGTTTTTTATTGTTTAAAGAAAAGAATAATTCTTAATTTTCCAAGTTAAATTTAATTTCCATAAAGAACAAATGCTGCAATCATTATATCTTAAACCAGTGTACTGATAGCAATCCATTTAACGTAGTCTGGGTAAATAGAAGGTATTTCTAGATAGCATGTAATTTTAGAGTAAGGGTAGGAAAGCTAGTTGGGTCATATTCTTGTTCTATTTCTTCAATATTTAAATAATTTCTACAATGGCTAATAAAGAGGGAATGGCTTTTCAATTTGCTTCAAAATTATACCGTAGAAGTAGCCAAGAACAACGATAATTGAGGTTTGAAATTAGTATAGAAGTATCGGGCTGGACAATTTTTTTTATTAAGACCTGGACAATAAGCCTGTTCCAGCTATGAAAGCACTTTGAAAATTTACATTTTATACACATTACCAGCACACATACCAGTCTCAGCTTGGAAGAGAGAAATTACAATCAATCATTCAGAATTTTCTGTAGCTTAAAATAGGATGAATTCCAGAAGTCACTTATCAGTAATCTCAATTATTTGGTATTACCTTCATTCTAAAACAGTAGATTACAACAAATTTAGCGAATTGTTTACTTACGAATTGTAAAAAGGGCTAATATTGTACTCCCTTATGTGCTTACAGTAACGATAATGGACAAAATTGTATAGCTATTTTATATTTTTGGAACGATAATAATACCAAGCGATTAATTATAAAGCTTCTGGAGAGCAAAATATAGGAGCCATAGCTTATAAGTCATAAGGCTCCGTCCCAGCTTTTCGATAAGTTATTACGAAATGCTACAATACAAATTCACTTTTAGCTGGAATGGTTGAAGTAGGTAATGCTCTACCTCAACATAGGTTTTAAGCAAAATACACGATATATTTACATAAGGCAGAAAACCTTTCAAAATTATAATAGCCTGTCGTATGTGCACCATTTGCTGTCCCCTATCATCCACATTGGAATCCTGTTTGAATGACATAATTCTTCACATATTGATAACCCTTGGGCTGGTGGAGAAGGGCTTAACCCCTAATATACTTTCAATTAGATTTACATTTAGACTAAGCGTAAAATTTCAGTACGGAGGGGGTTATAGCTCTACTCTTATTACAGAAATGGTATTTTTAACGGAAACAGCAATTTTTTTTTTAATATCTATACGTACAAAAACAATGTTTATGTTTAGGACGAATAGAAACTATCGTAAATATTAGGAGAGCTGCCATTACATCAACCTACCGCTCTTTAAACTCAGAGTTGACTTTCTTTATGTCCTAATGATTCAAGGATCAGGGCTCTGATACAAGAGCAATATGATCTAGTTTTCTAGCAGAACACTTTGAGAATAAAAATTCTCATTTAACTGTAACTGTTTTAAATAATAACATTTTCGATTTAAATGTTTGAAAGGCAATTCGTAATTAAAACACTTGCAATTACCAGCTGGCTATACTTCTTACATATTAAAAAACTCTTATAGCTTTTAAAAACGGTAAATGGTAAGCAAAACACTCGCAATTACCAGCTTGCTACAGCCTCACATCTGTTTTTTTAGGGTGATTTAAAATTCTGATATTTGAAGTATCAAGGACAGTGAAAATCGACAAAGCGGAAAATTACATCGCCATCTATATCTTGAAAATTAGGCATTCAATTTTGAATAAAAAAGACCACCATACGCAATTATTAAGTTCTCGGTGGTAAAAGGTACCAAGTTTGATTAAAGAAACACGAGTGAAAAATTAGTATCAAATAAGCTAAAAACACCTGGCATCAAGGAGCTTAAGAAGGTGTAGCTTTCCTATGAAACCACGGTTGAATTTCGGAATCAGCAGGTTGAATATTTAGGGACGAAAAGCGTTGTAAAATTTATCTAATTATTTTTGTTTATTTATTTTCACGTTTCAACGTGGCAATGCTGATGAAAATATGGGACTGCCCGACAATATCATGAAACAACAAAAAGAAAAATAATAAAAAGTCGCAGTTCACTATTTCTTAGTTTCATGCGCCATTTAAGCCCAAGGCCGATAAACTGAACTTTATATCAATTCGGAACTAAATATTGAAAGAAAATACGAGCTTCGTAGGTTTATTTTAAAGTCCATACAATATATACCAGCGCATAAGATAGATAAATTCTTTGAAAAATAATAAATCCTGCTCAAAATTAGCTTTGAGCAGTTTTCAGGTATGAATAGACCTAAGATGGATCCAGTGAAGAAATGTTTTTATTTTGATGTCCTTGGTGCTTACAAATTTTGACTTTGAAATTTATGAATTCAAATACTGTTCTCAAAAATTTCCATAGAAGAGAAAAGTATCCTCAATCAATATTTAATACACAATTGTAATTTTATTTCAATCTCCATAACTTCAGATAATCAACGTTTCATTTTGCGAATTTTTTTTTTGGAATGATATGAGACGAGACAAACTAGCTAACACGAGAAAAGAAACAAGTGATATGAAAATCATAGAAAAATAGGGGCCGAGTCCCCTTCTACAGAAGTACCTTTTTAAATATGTTCCAATTTCTAAAATATATGTTGCACTTTCATTATTCCCTTTTTAGTGTTTATTTAATAAGTAAACAAAAAAGGGGATTACCTCATCAGTTTCCTTATCTTGGTATCGCAGCAGTTTACTTTTGAAGTACGAGTCATATAATTTGGAAAAACGACCAGTCGAAACCACTAAGAGTTTGAAGCTAATATTTGACTTGATCGTCACATAATTTCGTTGGTCAGCTTTTGAGAGCATCGAACTCCTAACCTCAAGTAATGCTTTGCCGATGATAAGTGGCACACTTAGCACTATTTCTCGAGATTGTCGCTCAATCTCATTGAGCAGCTCAATCTTATCTAAATATAAGAAAAAAAGGATAACGCGGATTTACTTATTCCTGGCAAAAAATTAAAAACACTGATTATTAAAAGTGAAAAAAAAACTGTTTAGAATGATAAGAAAGGCATATAATAAAAGTACTAAATAAAGAACATACACCAACAAGAAAAAAACTACCTTGTTTACTATAGCTTCATGGTTCATTTAAAAAAAAAGTAAAAATAAGGGGAAAAACAAAATTGTTGGGATTGCAAGAGAGAAATATTACGGCAATCTATTTAGAGTTCTAGCACTCCAATGCTTCTAAAATGCACCAAACAACTTTGCCGTCATAGATCTTAGACGTAGACACATAAAAATAATTTCTAATAGACTACAGTTAGCACACAATTTCAGGAGTTCCTTGCACTTTCTCTTCCATGCCATCAGCATAGATTTCCTAAGTTTATCGAAACAGGAAAAACAGGTTTTCGGGTCTAGTTATCTAAACTGACAGATTACTACCATTACTTCCGTCATTATGGAGTTTACCGGCAATGGAAGGAGTCTGGGGACATGATATTTATTTTAAAGCGGGTTTAAATAGTGAAAAGATTAAGTGGTGAATGCCAGGGAGGGGTCATTTCCTAGCACTCTGAGAAAGGAGGAAGTACTTAGGGAGGGTAAGAGTGATGTATGGTCCTTACTCGTGCCCCATGTGTGGAGGTAATGGCGAGGATCTGCTTCACTTTATGGCGCTTTGTTCTAAATTACAAGATTTAAGAAAAGAATTATTTTCCGGTAATTTGGAGTCAGGTGACTGATTGGTCTCAGCAATAGGACAAAAATATAATGGGACAATAAAAATAGATTGCAAAATATATTAAATGACCCACAGAGAGAGATTTTTCTAAGGGGGCGTGGTGTGTGGAAGTATTCTGAATATGTGTGAGTTGTTTCTCTTTCTGTTATTTCTTTTTTTTGTAGCCATGGCCCACATGGCTTTAAAGAATTAAATATTTTGTGTGCCAGTAAAACAGCAGTAACAATAGGAAACAATAGCAAATGTTACTTTATTGTGTAATCATTATGTTATTATGTGCGTTTTTTTCCTATTGTTATGACTGTTTTATTACTATGTTATCGTTTTGTTAAGTTTGTTTTACTGTGTCCGTAATCATTTTTGTCTTTTTTTTTGTTTTGTTTTAGCCATGGCCCGAAGAGGCTTGTATTGTTGCGAATGGCACGAATGGTATTGTTATTGTTAAGTATGATTTACTGTGTGCGTAAGTATTTTTGTCTTCGTTTTTGTTTTGTTTTAACCATGGCCCAAAGAGGCTTTTATAACAACAAATATCTATCTATCTATCCGTCTATCTATTGTTTGATTCGTGGTGGGTTTTTACATACTCGCGTATTCCAATGCCTTTTCCATATTATCTGGTATGTATTTAGGCAACAAATTTATCATTTCAGAGCTTTTAGGAACAACAAAAATCCTGACAATATTTTTGTCATTAAGGATACAGTTTTGTGTAGGATACAGTTTTTCTTTTGCGTATTCTACACAAAATAAGAAGAAAAAAAAATATTTATACAAATGGAGAATATAAAAAAACATTAAAAGAAAAACTGCTTTTACACCTCAGTTTTTGCCAAAAAAGAACTTAAGATATGCAAATTTAGTATAGCTCTCTATTTTTGCAGTTTTCCAAACCTCTGTAAACAAAGAAAATATTTGTATTTTAATGAAATGACCTTTTCACTATATAAAACGGAAAGAATGATCAGGTATGGCAAAGAATGAACTCCTTTACAAGTAAAGGAAGAAAAAAAGAGATAACAGGATAGCTCTAAGATGAACAAGTAATTACTTCCCATGGACCTGGTCTGGTATCGTTAACCACAGTATATAATACCCGTTCACCTCTTGGGATCGTAAACACATGCGCTAGGCGTACATCATGAAGGTTTTCCCGTCTGAAGTACATTTGAGGGACATTTGTTTTTGGTTCATTTAATTCAAATAACATGGATTCAAATTCTAAGTCAGAACCAAACAAATTTAAAATTGACAGAGTTCCTTATTCCAAATAAACAAGCAATCGATCAAATATGCAGCCGATCACTTTTGACTCTTAAAAAGTGCACCAGAACTTCTAATTTCCAATCGAATGAGCCCCCTCCGAAATTTATACGACCCCTTCTTCCGTATGAACTGCCTCCTGAAAATAATAATAATAAATAAATCAGAGACAACGCTCTAGCATTGCCTATAGTAAAGAACCATAAGGGTTAAATGCATTATTTTTTTTTTCCAGAGCCACTTCATATGGTAAGGGTGGTTGTACAAGCTTCGGAGGAAGCTCATTTGATTGAAAATGAAAATTTCTAGTGCCCTTTTTAAGAGTCAAAAGTGATCGGAAGGCAAACAGTCAACCTCCCATACCCTTTTTTCCCAAATACATCTGATCAAAGTTTTGAGATAACTATGTCGTTCAAAATAGTCCAAAGGTCAAATAAGTATTTCACTGAGGTGAGAATAACCTCCCACAGCCCCCAAGGCAAGGGGTGTAAGTTTTGCAAGTTGCCCATTGTTAACATGTAATGTCTTTTATTGGGAAAAAAGGGCATGTTCGATCCTGGGTCTAAAAAAATGCACATGGTATTAAGGTGAAACTGTGAGAAAATGTTGAGAGGGATACTGAACTCAATTAAAACCCCCTATACGCAAGCTGGTTGTTTAAAGGGCGTATCAGCAATATAATGAACGACTAAGGGTACTAAGTTGAAACTTTAAGGGCATGTTCAAGAGTGATTGGAGGGTAACCAGCCCCCCTTGTACTTTTTAGATGCCCCCTTCCCTCAACACTAATCGGAATTTCTAAAAAACAGTTATATTCAAAAAAGCC
>JAQQPU010012880.1:7750-25232 GCA_029168905.1 Artemia sp. Kazakhstan ARC1039
TGTGCCCACACAGCTCTTTACTGAGGCAGTGCAATTGCACTGCCTATGATCGTTGAACTATTTTAGTTTAACAATTGACTATCTCAAAATTTCTAGGAGACGCATTTGGGAAAAAACGGTGGGGGGGGAGTTAGCTACCGTCCGATCATTTTGACCATTAAAAAGGGCACTAGCACTGACCAATCCAATAAATCCCCTCCAAGATTTCTACGACTATCCTATCCATAAAAATATCTGCCCCTAGGATATAACTTACAAACCATGCCCTGAGGGCAGTGGGGGGTGGGGGTGTTGTCACCTTCAAAGACATAATTTCCGGGCCTTTCAACTACGTTGATCAAAATGGCGGTCTTAAAATTTTGGTTGGATGTGTTTGGGGAAATGGGTGGTGCGGGGGGAGCTTGTTGCCATCCAATCACTTTCAACTTAGGGCAGTACCCTTTTTAATTTCCAGTCCATTGAGCCTCTTTTGAGGTTTCGACGTCAATACCTTCTGTAAGAAGTGCCTTGGTCTAGAAAGAAGCAAAAACCAAAAAAAAAAAAAATACATTGATGATAATAATACATTGTGCCCTTTCCTGATGTTTGGTTATGCCATTTTTATTTTTTCACTTTAATATTATGAGAAACAGAAAAGTGCAAGTGTTTTCAGTAAAGTGCAAATTATATTCCGCTCATCAGGAGACACGGAGGGTCTCAGTCCTACTCATTCTAGTTTCAGCTCGTTTTGAGTTGGACTCGAAGATTTTGTGTAATTGCTGTTAGTTTTGGGGTTCACTTATTTATTTATAGATCTGTGGTAGTTTTACGATTGGAAAATTAATTGACTTTATTCTTGCCCTTTTTCGGTTTAATGTAGCTTTTTACTTTTGTTTGAAAAACTTATTTTGTGAATTTTTTTTTTTTGTTAGTTTATTAAAAGTAAGATCAGCAGATTAATCTATATTTAAAGACACCATAATGCTACTGATCCTTTCTTTAAGAGCTGCTTAAAAAATGATTTTTGGCAATTACCTAATAATATTTATGATTGATAATGATTCAGAAAAAAAACAGATCTAGAACAATCATCAAATCAGGTGCCGCAATTCAAAGGTGGTATGCTGAACAATACAAAATTGGTTCCATTACCACTAAGCCTCGTATAACTGAACCTGTGAAACTCTACCCATGTAACTGAACCATCGTGCATCTGACCACAAGGTAAACAAAATCCCTTTTTCACCAGGCCCCCGGGTAACGCAACCCCTGTGCAACTCAACCTCGTTCAACTGAACCCTCATGAAACTCACGCCCATGCAACCTGAACTTTCATTTGACTGAACCCTCGTGTAAATAAGCTTCCTTCAAACTGAACCCTCGTGCAACTCAACCCCATGCACCTGAACCCTCGTTCAGATACATGAAAAATCAAATTCTATTGAATTTCTGAACTATCAGAAATTAAATAGAATCCAAATATTTTTTTTCAACTGAAAGCAAGGAGGAACATTAAAACAATAAACAAACAAAATTATTCCGTACATTAGGGGGACTACTCATTCCTCAACTCCCTGCTTTTTATGCTGAAGTTTACTTTTTGCCCAAATTCCCTAAGAACAACTGCTGAAATACAAGGGCCATACAGTTGGAACAGTATGAAAAAAAAACTTTAACATAAAGAGCAAGTGCTGAGGAAGAGGCAACCTGCAGTATATACAGAATAAGTTCTGTTTATTTTAAGTTTGAAAAACGCTCCTTACTTTTAGTTGAAGAAAAAGTTTTTCTAGTTTTATCTTTAAAAAAATGAACCCTACCTAATTATATGTAGTGTGTAACTTAATAAAAGAAAAATATGTTAAAAGGGATGATGATTTATAAAATGTGGACAAATCTAAAATAATCCTCAAATCAACTGCATCTATTCACAATGTTGAAGTTGTAAGGAGTTAGAAAACCAGAAAAGTTTTCACGCGCTATCATTGGTAATAAACAGTAGTTTATATTTCTGAGAAAGCCACAAAATAACTGAAATTTTAACCAGAAAAAACTATTTCGAAATTTCTTGATGTAGGTTATTCAATCTATCTCAGGGAGGCTATAATTTAAACCGCATTTAAGTATAACTGGATAGCCACACATTTTCATAGATTGCCCATGAATTTCTGTCAATTCATAGTTTAAAAAAATCATATAAATGTTACTCCTAATCGTATTAATAATTGATTTAAGGTGTAAGGTAATTTTGTCTACAGCTCTAGTTCTATTCATTAAATCTTGTGTGTATTTTTGGATCAAACACCAGTTTGGATGGATGAGAAGGGCAGGATTATAAATTGCTTCAGAAATTTTTATGAAAACAATTTTTTTATTCTTTACTTCTGACCAACATTCATAATTCAGCAAAACCCGAAAACCTTCCTCCAAAAAGCACAACTCTCAGAATAAAAATTTCACCCTCCTTTTTCCGTAAGATCAGAGTGAAGACCTAGAGTAGATATCCCCGCCACCAACATTGAGGGCAATTTGCGGCAAATGAAATTTAAATTTTCATATTTTTTTTCAAAAAAATAAAACGTAAATTTTTATCATTAAACAAGACATGTGGCTATTTTCAGACTCAGTAGGATCAAAATACCCATAATGAGGCAACAAATTCCCTCTACTATTTTCCTAATTTCGTGATTGAGAGTGTCACGCTCTAACATGTTAAAATTATGACACTCTTGATCAATTTGGTCTTTGATTTCTATATTTTGTTCAAGAGTGTCACAAAAACTGATTCAAGATGTATCTGCCATCTACGAAATATATCATCTTCCAACCCAATAGTCCACCTTAGAACAAATGTCGTGCTTCTTTAAAATTCGTATATATAAATAGAATTCTTAACATGCCCGAGGCTCGTATGTGATTTTTAAACTGAATATTCAGTTCTGAATGTTAAGAGAATAACCTTGAATAACTAAATGGGTATATTGACATTCAGAACCCAAATGTAAGATATAGCATCTGTAAAAGAACAGAAGAATGTTAAAGTCGTGCTTTTTTTCACGAGGGAGAGGTGGGGCAGAGGGGTTCCGGTGAATTCCCCCAAGAAAATCCCCCCCCCCTCAGAGATTTCCCCCGGTAATTCCTCCCTGAAAATTTCCCCACGTAGGAGATTTCCCCCCATAGGAGATATCCCCCCCAATGATTCCCCCCTAGGAGATTCCCCCCTAGGAGATGTCTCCCCTGCTGAAAATTATCCCCTCCCCCCTCTCAGAAATAATCACCACCGGAGACTACCCTTGCCTCGGACTTATTTGCATCAGATGTCACCCATGGCTCGAAGATTGTTGCAAAATTCTTCTCATTCTCGGCTGTCTAAGATATAAGAGCGAGAGGAGTAAACTTTCTAATTCTCAAGTAAATAGTTGGTTATACACTGTAATACATACACAGTTAAAATGCTGCACTTTAAAACTAATATTTCTTACAATAAGACTCAGTTACTCCAGTGTCCCGACGTTCCCGTAGTTTCTCATCTGTCGTCTGGCATTTAAATCCGAATACTTTTTCTTAATTGGTTCACTGGATTGCCCCACATTTGCTTGAATCACAACCGCCCTGTTAAGTGCTTGTTCGCGCTTGAGGATGTCCAAGAACTTCCAAAGGCTAGGGTGATGAGCCGAAACTGAAGACTGCAATCTTCTATGATAACCCTCAACATTGTTGTTTGTCCTAGGGATTTCATCTTTCGCTCTGCCGAACATATTCCAGACACAGTGCGGAAAGTTGCAAGGTACTCTCCTACTTCCGCGCATACTACCGTTGAAGTTATCTTCAAAGTAGGTGATGATCGGCTTAAACACATTGTCATTAAGTTTTGCTACGACAGCTGTGAATGCAGAATGTACTTCCGGAATGGGCACGAATGCAAGAGAGGCTAGCATTTGAACAGAGACTACAAATTCATCAACGTCTCTATACCTCGTCTGAAGGCCAAGGTTTTGTCCTTTCCTGTAGATACTCCGGCTTAAGTGGAAAAAACCACCCTTTACTTCAGTGGCTGGAAAGCCTTTTCTGAAAGAATTCTGCACGCCGAACTCAAAATCAGACAATACATATGATGGACCTCCATCAAACAAGACTTTGGTTCGGTAAGAACTTTCGTATACGTGTCCTCTGACTTGTTAGGCAGCAGTGCGTAAACGCATGGAATCAGCCGATCCTTTGTTCAAAAGCCCAGCCAAAGCACCATCCTTCACATTGATCTTTGTCTTGCACTCGCCTTGCCTTTCCTTCGTCTGTTGTCTCAACTCGCATTCGAAACTGACTACTCCAGCCTCTAAGTCTTTCTGTTTCGTGTAAATGAGCCCTTCGAAGGCAATCTTGTCCACTCCACGGGTTGATTTGAAATATTCCTTTATTTTACTAAACTCTACGTACTTCTGATATGACACAAAAAAAAATGAACTGACCCAGTATGGCACAGTTCAGGAGACTAGATAACTTTTGAAAGGAATAATCCGGGGTGGTTAACTGTTATGACATTTTAATTATGGGATTTAATTAAGAAGATTAAGAGATTAAATTAAGAGATTCCAATTTCAGTCTCAAGGTCTCACGGACCTTTTGGAGCTAGGAGGGTCGGAATCTTCTAGAAGGAAATTTCCAGGGGGAGGGGATCTCCTGCGGGGGAAACTTCTGGGGGGGGATCTCCTACGGGGGAAACTTCTGGGGGGGATCTCCTACGGGGGAAATTTTCGGGAGAAATCTCCTACGGGGGGAAGTTTCCCCCGTAGGAGATTCTCCCCCTGACATTTCCCCCTGTAGGAGATTTCCCCCGGAAATTTTTCCCGTAGGAGATTCCCCCCCCCCCCCCGACATTTCCCCCTGTAGAAGATTTACCCCGGAAATTTTCCCCGTAGGAGATTCTCCCACCCTGAAAATTTCTCTCCGTATGAGATTCCGGGGGAGGGATCTGCTAAGAGAAAAATTTCCGGGGGGTAAATCTCCTATGTGGGGAAATTTCCGGGGGGGGGGAAATTATCGGAGGAAATTCTCCGGGGGGGATTTTCTCTGGGGGAAATCTCCTAGACCCGGGGCAGAGATTCAATCAAATGAAAGGATTAGGAATAATACACTCAAAACATACGCCTCTTTATGGCTTTTTCAGATCTTATGGCGCCCAGATATTCTTTTTCGAACCATCATTTGATGACTGGTCTCAAACTGAATATCATGTAGTACAACCTGTTGTTAAGCCAATATTTTAAGGCTATATTTTTAAGCAAGGCCCCGTAGACCAAACTTTACTTTCTTACTCAAGAAGATAAAACTAAACATACCAAACTGTTCTGAGACACAATTCTTTTCACTTTATTCCTTATTCAAGTGTTTCAGAGTGTTCAATCCTTATTTAATGTGTCTCAGAGTCTTCGTGTATTCCCTCTTTTCAGAGAATTTTCTTTGTTATGTGTATATTTGAGTTAAACTCATAGTTCTATTAAAAATAATAAAAAAAAAAATAAACACATCTTGAGAGACACACAAAAGAGAAGAGTAAAGTAAATGAGTCAATTTGTCTGTTTTACAGGCGCTGTTTTTTTCTGCTTATCTAACTGTTGCCCCAGCTCAAACAAGAACACATGGATGAGGGCTGCTTGGTGGTCTTCTTCGAGGGGGCTACAGACCTGATTTTGGAGGTTATGGCTACAGATCTAGCTTTGGAGACTATGGCTACCCAGGCTATAAAGGATATAGTTGATATGGGGCTATAGAGGTTACCCATGCAAAGGTGACATGGATACCACCCATTTGGATTTTAACAATGATTGAATTTTGACTTTCTAACACTTTATCAAAAAACACTGAATTTTGTATTCTTTTTTACTGAATATTCCTAATAACCATTTATTGTACAACTGCTTTCAGCTATTGTTAAGCTAGAGCGTGAAACTATTAGAACTTAGAGTTATGAATGTGCTTTTTTTCTAATGCCAGAAGAGTGTTAGTTATTTCAAAAGGTTACATATTGCAAGGCCGGAAAATTAATGCTTGGGAGCAAATGAGCAATTATGCTTCCTCATAACAACAGATAAATAATTGAATTGCCATTGAATAGTCAACACTTTAGCAAAGAGGCTGTTCTGTATTGTAGTGGATCTTTGGACAATAGATTCCACAAAGGTGATCCGAATAGTGTTTAGCAGACAGGATGGATAAAATTGCCAATGATCCAGAAGATGCAGCTAGACGCCATAATAGTAAGATATTGTCCTGGCATTTCAATAAATTGAGTAGTCAATCCGGACTTGGCCCAGTTAAAGATAGGAATAGGGCCATAATGAGCGATAAGGAAAGAATTAAAGAGAGATGGGCAGAACATTTTAAGAATTTACTAAACCGATATAGAGTTCCAGGAAAAGATATAAAGGAATATGAAAAATTTTGTGATACCTTGGATGTGAAGGAAGATTTGTTTTGTGAAGAAGAATTAGCGAAAGTACTAAAAGGGTTAAAAAATAATAAGGCTGGTGCTGATAGGGTGGTAAATGAGCTTCTTATATATGGTGGCTCGGAGGTTAAAAATAAGTTACTGAAGATTATGAATATGATTTTTGAAAAAGGGGAAGTACCTAACAATTTTAGAATTACCTTAATTAAGCCACTTTATAAGAAAGGTGATAAGAATGAGTGTGGTAATTATTGAGTCATTAGTCTGGTCTCTGTAGGTGGCAAATTACTTAGTAATATGATACTTTTTAGACTGAGAGATGCCTTAGACAAGGTTTTCAAGAGAAGAACAATGCGGTTTTAGAAAAGGTCGAGGATGCGTCGACCAAATTTTCACTCTCAGGTAATAATTGAGAAGAGCCTGAGTTGTCAAACACCTTTGGTCCTCAGTTTTATAGATTATGAGCAAACGTTCGATTCTGTTGATAGAAGAGCTTTAGTAAAGGTTTTTCCTTGTATGGTATACCAGACAAATACATTAAAGTGACTAGTGCTATTTACGAGAATAATTTTGCTGCAGTTAAGGTAGGAAATCAGGTTAGCCGCTGGTTTTGTATGAAATCAGGAGTTAAGCAGGGTTGTGTTCTATCCCCCATTATATGGATTATTTTGATGGGTTTTGTTTTAAGCAGCACAGGAAAGGCAATGGGAGACCACAGAATCGAATGGTGAGGAAAAAGTCTCCTGGACTTAGATTATGCTGACGATTTAAGGATCCTAGAAGAAAGTGTGAGCAAAATGAATGAACTTTTAGAGGTTTTGCGAGTTCAGGGTGCTAGAATAGGTTTGAAACTTAATGTTAAGAATACGAAGTCACAAAAGCTAGGAATAAGTGAAGATGAAAAGGTGACGTTGGGTAATGAAAAGATTGATCAAATGGGCAGCTTCACTTACCCTCTTAGCATTGTTAGTAAAGAGGGTGGGAGCAGTGAAGATGTTAAAAGTAGAATAGCTAAGCCTCAGGTTGTTTTTCACAGTTAAAAAACGTTTGGAAGAATAGGAACATATGCCTGCAAACCATGATTAGAATATTAGAAGCTACAGTGATGACAGTGGTCGAATATGGTTCTGAAGCATGGGCACTTAAAAAAGCAGATGAAAATTTTCTAGATGTTTTCCAGAGAAATTGCTTAAGGATTGTTCTGGGCACCTGGCTGACTTACCGTATTTCAAATAATAGGCTGTACGAAAAATGCGGTTCAATACCGCTCTCTAGGGTTATAATGAAAGAAAGGTTGAGGTGGCTAGGCCCCGTTGTGTGGATGAAAGATGACAGATTGCTGAAGATTGTTCTTTTCGGCCAACCGTCTAGGGCTAAATGGAAAGCAGGTCGTCCTCGTCTGGGTTTGGAGGACGTCATAAAGAAAGATTTAAAGTAAATGGGAACTTTATGGGAGGGTGTAAAAAGGGAGGCTTTGAATAGATTGGGATGGAGGAGGAGCGTGCGTAGCTGTGTTGGCCTCAGGCGGCTTGGTGCTGTGGTGAATTGTTGGTAGTAGTTAGTAGTAGCAATTCCTTTGGACCTGGCCTTGGCTGGGAGAAAACACAACTTCTTTCACGTTAGTAGGGAAGCTGGATTTAAAAAAAAAGACTCTTGCCACTTTCTGTAGGTATAAGCGTAGCTCCATGAATAGAAAAGGGTTCATTTTGTCAGTTACAAAAATATATTTAAACATAGGTTGTATCTATTTGCTGTTATATGGATTTTTATATTCTTCTGAAATTAAAACGTGAATACGAGGCGTGTTTTATAATCAAGGTCTGTTTGATCATACATACACAACGAATAATTATTTAAAACAAGTAAATTTATTTTCAAAAAGTAGATACTTTACTCTATTTAAAAGCATTATTGCCGAGTTTGTTCTGACATTTGTCATACCTCTCAACTAATTTTAAAGTGACCTTTTAATTTTAAAGTAAAACTTGCCGCCTGTTCCACTACCCTTGAATCCACTTCCGTTTTTACGTCATCATCATCATTGCAATGTTTGCCACTGAGGTGTTTCTTGAGGTGGAGAAACGGATGGTAATCACTCGGCGCAGGATCAGGCCTGTATTGTGGGTGATAGAAAACTACCCCACCAAAACTGTCCAACAAATTAAGAGTCTTACCAGCAGTGTGAGGTCTTGTATTGTCATGAAGATGGACAGTTTCCTTTATCAGCAAGCCAGGTTTTTTTTTTTTTTTTTTTTTTTAATCGCTCTGTGGAGCTTTCTGAGGGTTAGGCAGTATGCTTTTGTATTGATAGCGATTCATCCGTTGCATGAAGTCGACGAAAAACACCATGCCTATTCCAAAACACGGCCACCATGATTTTGCGCTGGGAGAGAGGATGTTCGGCCTTAAAATTGTCAGGGGAATGTGTGTGTTTCCATTCCATGTTCTGTTTCCTCAATTCAGGCTTGATATGCGAAACCCGTGTTTTGACTCAAGTTCCACCGGTCGCCACCTCACTGGCAACCATTAAAAAGATGACAACGTAAGAACACTAGTGAACTCTTGATTATTGTAGCCGGCGGCAAATAAATCTACTATTTGTAAATAGTGAATTTACTATTCAGAAACTGCAAATAAATTTACAATTTCTTTAAATAAATTTAATTTTTTAAATAATCTTTCGTTGTGTACGTAGGCCTATGTTCAAACGGACTTGAATTAAAAAACACGCCTATAGCCTAACAACAAAACAAACAGCTTGTTTCTGATGTAGCCTGTATGTGCCACATTTATGCAAAGGCAAATCTCTTAAAATTTGCCAGATTTTTTAAAATCTGTCTAAAAAAAAAAACATAACAAGTCAAGCCAAAAAATAGTTATTATAATCTGATATATTTGCAAAATATGAAAATGAAGGTGAACAAAAATCATTTTGACAAAATGATTTTTGTCTTCTTTTTGTGTATTATTGCTAGCCATGGGTTCCAAGGAGCCCATGGTGAGGGACAGAAAACTAATCATTTGAAAAATAAATGTATGTTTTGACTTTGTATTCAAAAATATGCGATTCCCTGAAATGTCCCATGCTATCAAAAGGGTTCAGACAGCTTCTAAGGTTGTTCCTGGTGTAGGGACAAGGTAAAGAGCAATAGATTGCAAATATCATATCTCTAACACACCGTAGATATATGCAAAGATCATATTAATCTTGTTGCTAGCCTACTAAGTCAAACACCTTCTGCTGATACTTCCAAACGTGTCCTGAAGGGCACATCCTCATCTGTTAGTGAATGAGCTAATTCGTTGCTGTACGAAAATTCAGAGAGCTTTTCTCATGGATAGCAGAGAAAACAGTATAGCGAGTGAGTCTCTTTGTCTGTTCTACAAGTGATGATGCTCTTTTCCACTATTATCATTATTGTAAAATACCATATAGACAACTAACAGGGTGCCACCAGCCAGCTGTAAGTACAAATGAATGTTACGAGTCAGCTATACAGCGAACAAGATGAAGAACAAAAAACGGCTGGTTTTGGAGCTCCTCCTGAGGGACTAGAAGGAGGTTATGGCTACCGACCAGAATTTAGAAGCCATGATTATAGACATGGAATCAGAGGCTACGGATATTCTGGCCATGGTTACGGATGTTCTAGTGGTAACCCTGGCGGTGGAGTATGATTTACTGCTGATTGTTTTAGGTTTTGAGGATTTTTTTGTTATTATGATAGACTGAATCTTAAAAATAAAAGGGCTATTGTTTTATTTTGTTTGTTATTCTCCCTATATCAAATTTTCCTGTTTTCAAAAAATTTTATCATAAACTTTTAGCTTTATAAGCTCTTATAATTTACATAATTTGAGGCAGTTTTACAACATCCTATAGAAACGAAATTATCTATCTCTGTGAAGATAAGGCATATTCTTTCAGAACAGTTTTTCAGCCTTTTTGGTAACATATATGTTACTTTTAAAAACGTTGAAGTTAGACAGTTTCTATGCCATTAATTGCATCTTCTTGGGCGTTGGGTCTTTGTATTATGGGTCGGAACTTGGATGTGGTGGGTCTCTCCAAAAATAGTAATAATTTCATTAGGCGACATTAAATTACTTATTTTTCATACTTCTTAAAAATTTATCTCCCAAAGGCAACATGGTCTATGTCTGGCGAGCTGCAGCTAAAAATGCTGAATTAATTGCAAATTCTGAGTTGTCTTCTTATTGTATACTTAGTTGAAAGTCATATTTTCTGCAGAACTTCCGTCTGTTATTTGTTCAGTAAAAGCTGAAGAGTTTCTTCTGCCTACTGGATATCGTTTCCATTTTATGAGATGCACAAACAATAAAGAAAGTTTTTGAATTTATTCGATATTTTTGGCTGTAATAAGCACATATTCACTTTACAGGCTGTAACTAACAAGATCTTTGTCTTTTTTACAGGCCTTGCTTTTCGCTAACATTTTAAGCTTTGTGACAGCTCAACAAAGTTCAGAGGAAACTCAACAAAGCCAGCAGGGAATTTCTAGGATTGTTCCTCTCGGAGGTCTACTTGGCGGACTGGTAGGAAGTCAGCTTGGCGGTGGAGGAGGCTACGGACAAGGAGGCTATGGACAAGGTGGTTATGGCTATAGACCTAGCTATGGACAAGCAGGTTATGGTTACCCGGGCTCTTACGGAGGATATGGAGGACAAGGTCTTTCTTCCGGATATGGAAGCCAAGGACTTTACTCTGGATATGGAAGTCAGGGCCTCTCTCCTGGATATGGAGGCTATGGAGGCTATGGTGGTGGCTATGGAAGCCGTCCTTACGGGTTTGGAAGATAATTTGTTACTGACCCTCAAGTCTTCTTGTAACAAACGATTGCTTTTATAGTGTAGTTTCCTAGATTTTCAATAAATTATTTGTTTTATACCATGTTTTGGCTACTATAAGGCTGATTCACCATTTAGAACTGTAGATCTAGAAAAATGTTTTTGGTTCAACACTGGTCTGCAGCACCCTTGATGGAAATTTGTGATCTGAACTCAAAGTTGTGACACAAATTTGAAAAAAAAAACTGATTAAAAAAAGATACTGATACCACAGAAATCATGTCAACAAGTTTATGGTGAAACAATTTGGGCAAGGAACGATTCGGGCCAATAGTAATTTAAACTCTAAAAGATATTACTTTGACAACAATAGATACATCTGATGAATTAACTTTTTATGCTGATTCCAAACATATAAAATCAATTAAGTTTATGCTACGCACCAAAAAGTACGAGCCTGAGAAAAGTTGTCTGTCTTTTTTTTTAAAAGAGGGAAACGCTCTAAAAGTCCAATGGATTTCAATAAAACTCACAGCGTCAGATTCAGTATAACAGAGAGCCTACTGTACATGCTTCAAGCTCAAAATAGGCTCAGCTCGAGCTCAAGCACAAAAATGTGGAATCTTGTATTTTTGCTGGAAGAACGATCACAGATGTGTGTTGACTAGCTTGTATTTTTATTGTTCATTTTTTCCAGGGGTGATAGAATAAGACCAACGGTTTATGAGACCGGTAGAGGTTTCGTTTGGACGAAAATCAGAAATTCTATTGCCCTTTTTAACCCCTTAACACCCAGGACGCTTGCGATAATTGCTTTAGTGCAGGGGAAAGTGGTTTTAACTATTATATGGATACATATCCTTTTTTTGTTTAATGAAAATTAAAGAGCTTAGGTTAAGGTTATGTATGGTATTGCTTGCAACATCGTTGCAACTTAAGTTTGTCACAGCACTCTCTTCACTCTAGGCGTGCATTTGTTTGTTTTTATTTTGTTTTTTTTATGCTTGGACTCGAATCAGCTTCTCTTCTGTCACCAGTACACGAGCTTCTGATTTCTTAGATTAGATCCGAAGAAATCCTGAGCTCCCACCATGACCTGGATCGTAGGTTATGTTGTTAAAAAGACCCTGAACTATTTTACGGCTGAATTCATGGTATCAGATCTTTCCATCCACGTTACAATCATGCTAGTGACGGTAAAACCGCCAAGCTACGAACATGAGCTTGCAAAGAAGATTCTGACCTTTGACTTAATACTATTTTTTTTTTGTCACAAAATTGGTCTGTATGCATTATTGACAAGTTGAGTCTCTCCCATTCCAAGATTTTAGTTTCTAACAAGGCGTAGCTGTCTAATGGAACCACCCTTGTGCTCAGTCCCTGGCTATCTTTTTGCCTGGTGAAGCGGAAAATCTGAGCCGCAGTTTGCTGTTACACAAACGGCAGTGCTGTCATTCCACTTTGTAGCCAAAACCCCTCCATCAGACCTGTAAGGATAATGACCATGTTCCTTTTTTTGATAGCTTTGGTTTCTTTGAGACAACATCCCTTCAAGCGATTTTTACGTGCAGTGCCTTTGGCAGGATATCCTTGTGAGTGAAGCTTTATGGAAAGATGCTTATGGTGAAATTATCAAAGAAGACTTCGTGAGAGGCTGTATTTTCAACAACAGATGATATATTTGTTGCCACCCATGGACCTGAGGGGCTGGCAGTTGCTTACTCCTCTCACAGCATAGATTAATTTCATAGGGATATCCACAAGAACCAGCTAGCACACATACTTTGTGTCTAAATCGAATCGGTTTTGATTTGCTAAAAATTTTGCAGCTCTGAATACGAAAGAAAGATATTATTTTACTCGACCACGGAAAGTTTCTGACAGAACCTCCCATATTGCTTAAATTTAGTGTTCACGGAATCTAAAAGCGGCCTTAATTTAGCCATTTTTCACTTTCCTTGCATATTATTTTTATGGTGTATGTTCTTCTTTATCTTCATAAATCTGCTGCGGCTCATAGCCTGTCCAATAGTAATAACTAGGTCTTCTGACCTGGACCAGTACTTTCTTTCATTGAGAAGGTAATGATATCTTGATAGTAGCACAATTCCTAAAAAATTCGTCAACTTCTTCAAAGGTCAATGCGAAGCTAATGTCAAAATTCTAAGAAGCATTTCTCATTTTTTTCCCATAATATCATAGCACGAATAGTGTCGTCATAGACAAAACGAAAATTTCGTATTAGGGTATATTTATCATCTGCTGCCCTTATCTCCCAGTCTAGATAGAGATTCCGATGGAAGATATCCAGACTGTGTTCTCTTTTTCCAATTTGGTATATCTCTTTGTTTTCTTTTTTCAAAGACCCATATTTTTTGGATGCAAATTTTGGAGACCCTCTCTGCGACACTGTTGGGGATGTTTTCCGTCGATGGCTTTGTGGAACGTCATCCAAATCATTAGCAGCCAAAATAGAGGTGGCAAGAAGCCTGGATGGATTATCTCTAGCTGAATAATCTATTACAGAGGAACTGGTGTTATCAAGCTCTATTGACCCTGCAACATCATTTGGAAGATCATTCAAAAATTCTGTATTGTCCTCTTGCCCTTCTTCTTCGTCAATAAATACCCTCTTATCAGAGAAAACTATGACCCTTTCAATCTCTTCCTCGTCATCAATCAGTTTGCCTAGTATAACGACAGTTTGTAGTACCGAAACACCCGAAATTCCCAATTGGGAACACTTAGTTTATGGAAGGTGTGTTCTTACTCAGTGGATATTTTAGTACAAATGCTCCACTAACTCTAATGCCTATTAGTATAGAATTCTAAGACACCAAAACAAGGTTTTTCAAAAATTCACCTTTGCTGGTATTTTGTCCGAAACTATGTGTTCTCAAAAACTGATCTTTATTTCAGAAAATCCTGAAAACTCACTTGATTCTAATTTAAAGATTCAAAATTTCAAGGAAGGTGCTTGTTCGTCTTAGAATTCTATGGGAAGCTTAAGAAATATGGGAATTCTATGGGAAGCTTAAGAAATACCCGAGCTGCCACCTTCAAGGCAAAACAAAATTAAAATGAAACGTTCCGAAATTGGAAAGTTGAAGGCTAATGGGTTTTGACCAAAAAGTTTGATGTTCAAAGACTGTAAAAAAAAGAAATGACTTATCATTTTGTCTTATGATAGTCTCGATAATCACAAACAATCTGTGGCAAAAAAAAGGATGAGCAAATTTGTTAATGACAAAATGTTATAGAACCATTAAACAAAATCAAAACACACTATATGCATCCAGGTTTTCAAAATGGCATATCTTCAATTTTCAAGAACAGTTAGGGAAGAGTATCAAGTTAAAATATTTAGAGAATGTTGGGGGTTTAATTTTGAACTTAGACATTATGGGCACTCCATTTGTCAATTGCTGTAACTGCAATATCTCAGGAACAGCTAAGATTATCGACGCGAAACTTACAGGAAATGTCGATTGGGATGTTGAATTAAGTTGACACCATATGCATCCTCGTTTCAAAATCTCATTTATGCAGTATCTCAGGAAAACTTAAGGGCATTTAGTTTAAAATTCAAAAAAAATGTTAAGGGGAATGATGAACTTAATAAAAATACGACAACGTGTATCCTATTTTTCAAAATGGTGCATCTGCAATAATTCAGGGTCACCTAAAGGTATTTTATTTGAGGATTTCAGGGTATGCTAAATCAAAAAATACCATGCACGTTAAGCCTGTTTAAATGGTTTTGCAATATCTCAGGAACAGTTTAAAATATTAAAATTAAAACTTCCATAACCAACCTTTTATATAGACAATCGACAACTTGAATAAACTACAACTTTTGCGCCAGTGACTATGGGTGGTCGTGTCATCTCTGGAAGCATAATAATTTGACCTCCAGTTTGTTTTAAACAAGTCAGTTATTTTAAAATTTTGATCGTATGTCTTGGGAGGAGGACAACTAAAAAGGGCCAAGAAGGTGGACTGGTTGCCCCCCAGCCACTTTTCAACATCTTCTTCAACATGCCCTGAAAGTTCAACACACTGAAAGTTCATATCTTGTTCTCAAGATACTGCAGATGCATACCCATCAACACTCCCTAAGATTTCACCTTAATTCTCTTAGCCTATTCGGAGGCACTCGGAAACAAATATTCCCGCTAATCCTAGTGATAATTCCTGCATTTGAACAAAGGGGAAATTGCATAATTTATAGTGATTGTTTCGGATCTAGGGGGGGGGGCAATGGCATCCTTGGTAACATATTTATTAGACGTTTTGACTATTTTTAACTAAACGGTCTTTTCATAATTTCCGTTAGTGTCAAACGGGGGGTGGGGCATTTAAAAAGAGTAAGAGGGGGATGCTGAAGATGCCCTGAATACCTCCAAAATACCCTGAAAGTTTCGACTAAATATCCTCAGCCATTTCTTATATATTACGGATATTCACTTTTGACTACCACCATGTGCATGGTGTCAATTGTTTGTGTTCGCCATCCCTCTCAACATTTTCCTTAAGTTTTACCTTAGTATACTAACCCTTTTTGGAGACCCAGGATCAAAAATATCCCCTGTTTCCAATGAAAAACTTTATGTGTTAATAATGGACAACATACATAGCCTATTACCCTTGTCCCCAGAGGCTCTAGGGGCTATTTCATACCCGTACACAAAGTTATTTGACCTTTAGACTATTTAAAAAAAGGTGGCCATTTGAAAATATTGATCGAATATCTTTGGGAGAAGGGCAGCTAAAAAGAGAATGGGAGGGGGGATAGTTGCCTTCGGATCACTTTTTATCATCTCGCTCAATATGCCCTGAAAGAATGACCTTAAAACCACTAACCTATCCTAAGATAGTACAGATACACCTTTAAGATAAAGTGGATGAACATGGCGTCATTTCACATAGTATAGCAAACCCCTCAGCATTTGTCAAAGTTTCACTTAAATACCCTTAGCCTTTTCGGACACACTCAGAATCAAATATTCCCCCTTTTCATAATGATAAATCATCCATGTAAAAAACGGGCAAATTGCATAATCTACAATCCTTGGCCCGGGGCTTTGGGTGGCAGGGTATCCACGGAGACATGATCAGTCGTGAGGAAAGAAGGCATTTAAAAGGGAGATGGGGTTTGGCTCTTCTCCAATCACTCTTCAGCATCCCCTCAACATACGCTGAAATTGTCAACTTAATTCCCTCAGGCGTTCCTTAGACATTACTGATTAACCATTTTTAAAACCAATATTGACGTAGTTTGTTATGATTGTGTTTGACATCCCTATCAAAATTTGCTTAAATTTTCATCTTATTACCCTAACCCTTTTTGGTTACCCAGGATCGAACATACAATCTTTTCCCGATAAAAACCTTATCTATTAACAACGGGCAACTTGCAGAACTTCGTGGGCTGTGCCCTCGCTTCGTGGGTTGTGGTGGCCTATGTCAATCCCAGAGGCTTAGTTATTTAAACTTTAGACTGTTTTGAACAAAATGGCTATCTCCATATTTGAATCAGATACTTTTGGGGGGAGGAATGACATAGGAAAGGAACTGGTTGCCCTGCCTTCACTTTTTATTTTTATAAATGGGACTAGAACTTTCAATTTCCAATAAAATGATCCATTTCTAAAGCTGATATAACTATTCCTACCATATGCAGTGGCTATAGGCAAACACTACAGCGTTGCCTTTGAAACCAAACTATATATAAAACAATGTTATTTTATAACTCAAAGTAAGAAGTAACATTAAAACCTAAAATGAACAGAAATTACTCCATATATGAAAGAAGACACCCCTTCCTCAATCCCTTGGTCTTCACGCTAAAATTTATATAGTACTAAAAAAACTCTTATTCTACTCAAATAGCCCTTGTGTTTTAGGAGTCATTCCTGAAGAATGTGGAGTACAAGTCAAACTTTTGCGCAAAGAGTGAGGTATAGAGGAGGAAACATCACCCTCATGTACGGAGTAATTTCTACTTGTTTTCTCTGTAGGTTTCAATGTTGCTCCTCCCTTTCAGTTGAAAAAAAAACTTTTTTTTTAATTCAATTTCTAATCGTTTTTCAAATAATACCAGGAAATCCATCTTCCCCTCCACAAGAATCCTCCGTGTAAAGTTCCTCCCGCATAAAATCCCCCTCTCCTAGACAATTCCGTCCAAACTGAAAATTCCCGCAGAAAATCTCTTACGGACAAGTCTCTTTGGAAAATCCTTTTGACCCTACT
>JAQQPU010012881.1:10772-25230 GCA_029168905.1 Artemia sp. Kazakhstan ARC1039
AAAGAACTAAAGAGAGGTTTACAGAGTGGTGATAGCAGAGGTTTACACAAGCATGTATTTTAATGGTCTCAATATCTTGGTTTAGCCCGGAGCTTAACTAGACACTCGGGCCCCAAACAGGACATGCGCATTCTAGTACAGGCTTTTTGAGATTCTAGTAAGATACTATTAAATGCCGAATTTACATATCGGCTCCGTCAGCAGTGCCATTTTAAAAATGTCCACACTCATTGATTTAATATGATGATACGGACGTAAAAAAACGCGTCTGATTTCGAACTCTTAGCAGTTTCAAGAAATGAAAAAACTTAAGTTACGGTAAAATTGCAGTTTTGCGGCTTTTCTGGATGAAACATTATCAGGCAAAAAGTAGTACCATTAGGTTCTTTCTTTTATGCTTTTCCAAATACCATGGCCACTTTTCTACAATGCCCCCCCCCCCAACTTACGGTACCAGATATAAGATAATTTTGTAAGCCTCATTGGCCGGTCATAAAATAGGAATAAAAATACAGAAAGAGAAACGGGAAAGGGGTATAAGGTAAACGAAAACACTGATCGAACAAAACGAATATTTGGGAGACAACCACCTCCCTTCTATACCGCTATAAGAGAAAGTTTAAAAAAAAACTTTTTTTTAATTTTCTGAGCCAATTGCGAACGAAACAACCTGGATAGAAATAAAAAGACAAAACATAGAACACGGAAAGCAAAAAGGAATAAAAACCCAAATTGGAAGAATTAAAAAAAACTAATAACGCGGTAAAAAAAACCGAAGAGCTTTTTTTTAAACAGATTCAGCGGTGTTAGGTTTCTTTTCTTGTTTTTTCTTTTGCTCATGGATTTTTTTTCTTTTGTTTTCCGTTTTGTTCGTTGTTTGTGTTTTTAACTTTTCGGCTGCTATGTGCTAGGGTTCGTTCTTTGCTACGTCATAGTTATCGCTGCTACCATGATAGGAATAAATCAAACTTTTGGTCCAAGATATATTTTCCTTGATTGCGTTTTTCCGTCTTGGCATCTACGAGGATAGCCTACGATTGATGAGAATATACTCCAAGCAAGACCGTATCCAGGATTCTTGTTAGGGGGTGGAGGTTAAAAAAAACTGGTAACTTTGCAGTGGGTTTCTGGGGCTAATTGCATCTTGAGCCCTTAAAGGAGCCCCGGAGGTATTTTATATGAATAATGAAAGAGCATAAAAAGAGCATCAAATGATGTTTTCACTTTCATCCTAGGCTAAATTATATGACCAACTGCAAATTTACCATTAAGTTTACCCACTCCACCCCCCCCCCCCCCCTAATGTGCAAATATATACCGTGAATTGGAATATACCCTGAATTGTCGACAGCAAAGTTTCGAATCGCAAAATTCAGCGCTGTTTTTGTCGACGGTATTCGAAAAATTTGAAGCGGTAGGAAAACACTTTATATTTGAATTGCCTAATAAATGAGGTTTGTTATAAATAAGCATTTTTGGAATATATTATTCTTGAACAACTTATTTATAAACTAGTGGTATGTTTTTAACCACTTTTCAATAGCTTAACTAGTGTTGATAACTTCTTTGTGTGGTTACGAAAATGAAATACCTTTGGGGCCCCTTTAAGGGCTCAAGATGCAACTAGCCCCAGAAGTGATTTTTGGATTATGGAAGAGCATAAAAAAAAGGCATCAAATGCCGTTTTCACTTTCATCTTAACTGAATTATATGGCCCACTTCAAATTTACCAAAAAACTTAACAAAATACATCAAATTTGTTTATGTATTTTTGTTAATTTTACGAGTTGGACAAAATTTCGGGAGAAGGGGGTTCAACCCCGGTGACCTCCTCTCCCGATACGGCCATGATTTCAAGGATTGTAAAATTACGCTTATCCTGCTAAAATCCTTAAATATGAACTAAGGTAACTATTATTTATGACATTCATAGCTATAGTTATGATTGAAATTTTTGAACCAGACCCCTATTCTGACTGGTCCAATAGTTTATAATTTAATTGTTCATTGAATTACTAATTAATTGATTCGTAATTTAATTGTTCATTCCCGTTTTGCTATTTTACACATTTTAGACTAATGACATGGCTTTTGACTCGTTGAAAGCAGCCGTATCTTCGTATACCCTCCCCCTTATTGCTTAACTATAATTACGACAGTGAAATGACCCCCCCCCCCCTTAGGTCAGGTTGGCTCTTGGCAGTTACGGACAAAGACAAAAGCTGGGTTAAAATTTAGTTTTGAAATAATAAAACAATTCATCTTACGAGTCATACATTTTTTTTTTTACTTTCTAGGAATTTAGGTGAATTTGACTAACTGGAATATCGAATACTATAAACAATCTGTCATTTTGGAAAATTTAAAAGTCAGCGCCAGTTTAGCTTAACAAAATAACTATTTTGTACCTATCATATATCTATCAGCTACAAAACAAAAACTAAAAGCTGTAAAGGCCCTTTGAGTTAATATTTAACCAAAACAGAATTCTAAACCAACGAGTTTCTCATTATTTCTTAGTTCAAAATTTGCACGCCTTTCTATTTTATTCTATGGCAAGTTCTAAGCATTGACGGGTTTTTGCTTATTAGTTCAATCGTTGAAAGAAAGTATTTTTGAAGCATATCTTAGTAGGCAAGTGGTACGATTCTATTGGCTTCTAAAAGATTGTTTAGCATTCTATGGACAGATATTTTTTGTCATTTCTTGGCATTATGCATGAATTTTAAGATTACCCTTATGAACAGGCGAAGTTGTCAATCAAATGGTCTGACGCGAAATTCTTAAAAAATGCAATTTATTGACTTAGTTGATCTGTCTTCTGAACGGCTCAGTGGTCACGTCAACAATTATCAACTTCTGTTCTTCTTATAAACAAACAAAGTTAAGTGATCACCGGTTTTGACTTTTAAAATCTCAGAAATGTAACATGCCAGCTTAATCAATTTGACTTTTTAACTGTGTTGTCGAATCAAAAATTAACAGGTTAATCGCTTTTTTGTCTTAGCAAAAAAGTTTCATGTTCAATTCCTGTTTTATCTTATCCACATCAGCCAAGAAAAAAAAAATATATATATCTGTTAATACTGACGAGATGTCAGTCCAATAATAATAATAAAAAAACAGTGAATTGGGAAGCACGCTCATACATTAAAATGATCGGTACTTATGCATTATAAATAACCCACCGCTATAGACTGTACAAGGAAACGAGACAAACGGGTATTTCCTAGATAAATGGATCGCAAAGAGTGATTTCTAATTGCGTTTACAATATTTAAACTGTTGTTTCTTGGGGTTTATGGGGCGAAGGTACCTAAAGTAGCTCAGGTTATGTATTTAATATATGCTTTACCCCCCCCCCCCCCCCCACACCCACAATGTGCAAATATATAGCCCGAATTTGTTTCTAAACTATATTTTATTTCATTAGCCTTAACCAAACTTGACTTCCTTCGTGTATAGCGATGGGTTATTTATAATACATAAGTACCAAATAATCCTATATGTAGTATCGCTTGCAGTACAATCTTCATATGCCTTTCTACTAATCCCAGGCATTAAGGCAAAGTCAACTGACTGTGAATACTCAATGCTAGACACAACAACAATTAAAAAATCCCCCCATTTATCTTGATCACAAACATACAATGTCAGTGATCCGTTTCTATATCAGCCGCTTATTTAACAGCCACGAAACAAAAGCCAAATTCCTACCTTAACTTTCCGCTTTAATAGCACAGAATATTCACAGACCAACGTATTGCCTACACGCCTGAGACTTGAGATCTGCCTCGAATTCTCTCAGTGCTGTCCAACTTAAATATCCTGGCAGTGATTATCTAATCAAGAGAGTTGCCGCCGACTACTCTATACTTCGGGTCCTAAATGTTCCGGTTTTACCTACTGCTAATTGGCTAACTACCCTATATTTACCCTAAGAGCAATGTTTTTGAAAATATTTAGCAATTTCTTGGATTAGAAATTGCTAGAAATAATTAGAAATAGTTATGCAATAAGTTGAACCACAATGTGGTATACGTGACGATAACCAGTTTAGATTACCGTATGTATATGCGGAAAGTAGATTTAAACTTTCAATTAAAATCAAGAATTATATAACTGTTTGATTAAAATGGGTAAGGAAAAGCGTTAAAACTAATTTTTTTTTTTTTTTATAAAAAACCAGTTTGATATTGTAAGTTGGCCTGACACATGGCAATAATAAAGAACAAAAAAAGATGAACACCGTCGGTAGTCTCTGCAACAGGCACATCAATTGGAGAGGAACAGGGGGCAGATACCCCTCCTAAATTTTTTGCCAGCCGGGTTACGAGCTTTCACTAGGGGTATAAAAAAAATATCTGCCAACCTTCAGCTTGGGTGGCAACGAGTACGACCACCTCCCTAGTTGCGTAATTTACTATTTTTAAAATTTAACATTAAGATCTATTCTCCTTGTGAAACATACAATTTTGCGACTAGCATAAAGCTGTAATTTGTAGCGACTGAAGAAGATACAAATGTTGCTTCAGCAATTTTTAGAACTATTGACTTACCAAGCCAGAACTGTAATATAAAAAAATAGTCTAATTTATTTACAAACTGCTATAAAATAAACATCATTTAAATGCACCCGCCAAGGGAAGGCTATAATCTACAAATTGCCTGATGAAAGATGGCGGCAACCATTTGACATTCAACCGGTTATCAATAATTTAAAAAACTGAAATCAAAATACTCTCGCTTGTCGTAGCTTCTTCAAAAAAAAAGAAAATAAGAACTTACCCTATTTAATCATTACTTAGACATTTTCTTAGAGCACGAGCTAAACTTGCTTAGAAAACAGAAAATCAACCTTTTTTGCCTATTTTCAACACATTTTTTAATCTAAGAAGTTTGCAAAGAGAATTTCTAAAATGTAATTAAGTAGTTGGGTAGATAGACGTAGCTAGATCTCAGATAGCGAAAGAAATGAAAATTCCCGTCTTTCATTGAAATATTAATGCCGTATATTTAAAAAAAAAACACTTTTTTGGTACTTGGTACTTACGTGTTATCCCGATTATTACGTGTATTATAACCCAATGCATTAGGTCATAAGCTTAGTCTCATTGAGAAAAACTATCTGGTATATTTTATTTAAACATTTAATAAATAGAGGTGATTAGGTTAGTTTCGTTATTTAACGTAGTCCGTTCTGGGCGGCCTGCTTTCCATAAATTCCTTCTGTAGTTTCCATAATTTTGTTAACAATGTATTATATATTCATCATATTTTGGTATATTTCGTTAGGATTAACCTAACTACACTTCTTGGGTAGGGTCGGGATAATACGTAGGTACTTGGTATTTCATTGAAAAATACCTTTACCTATTTTTTGTGGTTTTTTTTTTTTTTTGAAAAAATTGAACTGTCTAGATTTTGGAAAGTATATTTTTTTCCCTCTATACGTTCTCATGAATTGACGCCCCTGCTGTACAAAGTTATATGGGTCTGAAGATCCATCGTCTTTCCTCCACTGATTCTGAGCTCAGATCTGCTTCCATATACACAATGGCACTTGTCGATTCCATATCCATGCCTCCAATTTACGTAGTGACCTTGCTGAGTTGGGATGAGATATTGCGGCATTAAACTCCCTCTGACGGCAATTAAGTTTAACTGCTAATTTTTGATGATAACTCTGTGATGAGCTAGTTCCTTGTCCTTGTCAAAAAACAAAAGACGATCTAGATTCGAGGGCTCTACTGTATCAGATACTCTAAGAAAAGTCTCTAAACGGAAGAAACCAATTTGTTTTAGCAGTAAAAAGTTCCAGATAAAATAGTTGCATTTTTGAAGATTTGTCTACGGCCGACGCGCATAATGTCCTACATATTTACAGTGTCTTTTCCCCAACTTTGTTTAAAATTGATCAAGCGCTTATCGAAAATAAATTCTACCTTTGACGCACTATCCTTCCGGCGAAAACACCAAGCCCATTTGAGCTTTGGTTTGAGAGAAACATCCATGTCTGGTACATCGAACCCCCTACCCTCACCAATAAAAAAACATGGTCATTTTCGCGATGTTTTAAGTTACATAATTGTTTAGCAAGTTCTTTGAATAGCAGACAATCAACAGGTCCTCCTAACGATTTCAGCTGAGCTCGTTTCAATAGGATAAAGTAATTCCAGTTTTTGGGTTCTTATTTTCAAATTTCTAGCTATATTTGACCTTCAAGTTCTGGGCGACCGTCTCAGAAAACTAATTTATTGTTTACTGGAGCATGTCCCTTTTTCATATTTTCGTATGGTTTTTAAAAATAAATGGGAGGTTGTGTTCTCTTTATTGGCTCATACCCAATTAATACAATGATTCTTGTTCTGCTCCAGTTTTTTTTTTTTATTAGTATTAAATTAAAAACGATCAAGTTTTCTTCCCGTGAGAACAAAGGGCAAAGTTAAAAATATACCCGTGGAATCAGACTTATCCTTATAAGACCTTTCGATGCCCAAAACTAACTGGCTATCGAAAGAATTTTGGACGTGGCCAGTTTTGACTAGCTTGGCCAAAATTGTTCCTTTGACAAGAAACAACCAGTTTGCTGAGCGGTTTTTTCACCACTAAAGAAAAAGAGCATTAGGATTACTTATTTTTTTTAGTATACCATTTATCTGTTTTCTATAACCGATGCTTCCATATTATCAAGGGGCGGATCTAGAACAAAATCTTGGGGGCGGGAATGTGACAAGGGCGCCAATGAGGAAAATGTTGGGGGGGGGGGAGGGCAATGTGACAAAGGCCCCAATAATTGACCAGATTGACACACTTTTTCTAAAAAAGAGTGAAAAAATAAAAAAAAACAGGAAAAAAGGGTGCAAGAAAAAAACCTTTGACGCCCAGGCCCCCCCCCCCTGGATCCGCCTGTGATATTATCACCCCTGAAAAAAGAACGCCACAAAATTCTAAGGTTGGTTCATAAATGATTTGGAAATTCAAGCTATTGTTTTCGAGTTTTTCAATTTGATGTCTTTTTTGTTGCAAAATTTTGCACTTTGGATGATGTTTCCTGCCCTCCCATCTCTGAATTGATTTGGTATGACCTTTCACAAAATGTCAAAAACTTTAGCCTTAAAATGCACTCTTTAGGCTTTACATGCAAGGCGGTAATTTGGATCTGTATTGACACTTCATTTTGCACACGTTGTAAAACGTTGGACACTGCATGGGCTTAGGGACGGAATGCACCACCTCACAGTCTTATGCCCCAAGTAACTGAAAGGTTCTATACAAATTTTATTCTTTGATGGCTTTAAACTGGTTGAGTATCTCTGAATTTTCGCTGATTGTGTTTTTGCTTAGTCATTAACAAAGTGTGGGTCTTGCGAAATAGTGGCAAAAATGACACCTTGCTGTAGCATAATTTGTTTTCCTGTTGCAAGCATTAAACCTAAAAGATTCTTTTAAAAAATTAAATTAAACTAAATTAAACTAAAATTAAACTAAAAAATTAAAGCATGCATTAAACCTAATAAATTCTGTTTCAACAAGACCTCAGTCAACATTTTGCCACCACTAGATTGACGCAATTATTTATATGAAATTCAAAGAAAGATAAAAAAAAATGACTAACCGACAACTAAAGAAAAGACGATGTTTCGAAGTTTTGGAGATGGGGCGCTGAAACGTCCCTTTTTTGGCTCTCCAACATACTGAGCTTAATGCTATAATTTCCATCAAGATTGAATCCTTTTTTGGCGGGGGGGGGGATTCTCCTTTTCTAAAGCCATACAAATTTTCTTTCGCTAGGAACTTTTGAAAGATAGCCTAAAACTTTGTAAATTTTACGTACTTTGAATCGTTACAAAGATTAGATTACTTTGATGCACATAAAGTTCTGAAATACTTTATTTTACAGTATCAATTTATGCTGACAGCGGTTGCTCTTAGCTTACCGTTCACTTACCAAAAACGATTTGATCCAGCTTGGATGTAAAGTCCTCTTAGTAACAATTATCCTCTTAGTGAAATTATTTTCTTTTCGTATTTCTTATGTACATATTATCAACTCAATGATTTTATTCTATTATTTATAATGCCCAGAAAATTTAAAATACTATTCCTTTTTAGGTATTTCCATATTGATAGGCAGTATAATTAATATCATAGTTGATCAGTTGGTCCAAAATCAAACAGTTCGTGGTAACGAACTGTAAGTAAGGAGCAACCCGGCTCAATAGTAACCAAAACCCTAAAAACGATACATCAATAGAATCAGATTATTATGCTGATTTCAAATATATAAGTTTCATTAGGTTTAGTCATACCCATCAAAAGTTAAGCGCCTGAGAAAATTTGCCTTATTTTTGAAAAAAGGAGGAAACAACCCCTCAAAGTCATAGAACTTTAATGACAATCACACCATCAGATTCAGCGTATCAGAGAACCCTACTATAGAAGTTTCAAGCTCCTATCTGCAAAAATGGGGAATTTTATATTTTTTGACATTAGAAAGATCCCGGATGCGTGTTTATTTTTTTATTTTATTTTTTTTTTTATTTCCTCAGGGGTGATTGTATCGATCCAGTAGTCCTAGAATATCATGAGAGGGCTCATATGAATGGAAATTAAAAGTTCTAGTGCCCTTTTAGTAGTTATCTAAGTACCATTTTGCTTGGCCCAATAGCAATTCCCATGCTATGATTACCAGACTGGTTATTTGGCAGTGTATAATGTTGTCAAACATGTTTTGAGAGTATGATCGTAGTTATATAACTTAAGCAGACAGGTTTTTTTCTGTTTTTGATAAGAATTGCACAATGAATGTACGTCGTCAGTTCACGTGCACATTTTTTTTCTTAAAAAACTGTTATGTTATAAAGTAGTCAAACATGTTTTGGGAGCATACACGAAATTATGTAACTCAACATCCGTTTTTTATTCTTCCTTGAAATTCCGTATAAAATGTTCATGCACTACAATTTAATTTCCATTATGTTTTAACATATCGTACATAGTACACTGAATATTATTATTAACTTTGAAACAATGGATTCGTCAATTGTCAATGTGAGTACAGCTTATTAAATATCTTAATTTATTTCCAGATAAAAAGCATTTACCAGTAAATTCAAATTTCAGGGGGACTTAGCCCCCTCCCCTCCAACGATACAAACCCTTAAAATATGATGTGTATAGTCGTTAGAAACGCTAAGTATGCTTTTTTCTATTATGTAAAACAAAAACCCCCTCCTCCATTGCCTTGTTACGACCATAATTCCTTACTTTTTAGTTATTTCGTTCAAAAATATCCTTTTCCCATCGTCCATCTAAAATGTGCTGTCTTTTTCCGGTTTGAATAAAACCATCCATGTTTATAATCCTGTTACCAAGAGGGGATGATTTCAAAACAACATTGGCATGCGTCTTATCGGGGTTAAGATAACAAAGGATGGAAATGCGCTATTCAAGACTTGTTGACAAGAGTTTTTTTTGGGGCAAAATTAGACTAGATGTATTTGATGAAAGCAAAAGGGTTTAACAGATGATTAAGAGGCTTTTATAAAAATATAAGACAGGGGAGGGGCCAATGTATCAATTCTAACACGTTCATTGTAAGGTGAAAAAACAAACTATTTCTTCGAATGAAAAGTAAAGGGGGAGGGGTGAGTTCTTTGTGCAGACACGTATATCCTTTGACAAGAAAACTAATGTGGTCATTCCGAAAGATACCACTGAAGTTTAGTGTTTAGTTAGGTTTTAATATAGTTGACTATTTTTTAGATCTGTATTTTAAATCATTGTATTGGATTTGATGCAGTGGGAGGGGAGGGAGAGGGGGATTCTTTGTGCAGACTAATTTTTTCTTCTGTAAAAAGGAGGATTGTTTTTCCATGCTAAATTTTTCTTCTTTTTAAGGAGAAGGAAGATTCATACAATTACCCCCCTCCAGAAAAGAGACCAAGATGGGGTGATAACACATCAATGCAAGCTGCAAGACCATCCATCATCAGATATGCTAGCTCTATTACAAGTTCTCTGGACCAGCCGGGAGCCTCTCAAGCCAGTGTCAGTTCTGCACAAACCTCTATGCAACCTGGCAGAAAATTCAAGAGGGAATGGATAGATTCTCATAACGTTACTGCTGCTGCACAAGATCGGGAGTTCAACCCCTATCAAGCATTGCCGGGCCCTTCATGACCAATGCAAGGCGCTAATGATGTGGCCCCTACAGCAAATTTAAATGTGAGTTTTCAAATATTATTTCTCGCTAATGATTCTTTTTCCCAAGTCAATTTGAAGGAGTGTGTGAGCGGTACATGCGCCGCTTATTTTTCTGTCTACTCGATAATTCATGGAGATAATATAATGAATATTGCAAATTCAATAACGTCGTAATGATTTTCATTATTTTGTTGTGTGTTTGCGTGTGTGTGAGAGGTGCATGCGTCGCATCTACTCGATAATTCATTGAGATAGTATAATGAATAGTGCAAATTCAATAACAACATAATGATTGAATGGCATATATTTATTTCTTATGTTTGATCCGGGTGGTGAAATTTTTTCAATATACATATCAACTGAATTGTATTTTAATGCTGATTTTGAATATCTTTAAATTATGTCGTTTACCTTAATCCATCAAAACTTATGAGAAAATTCAGAATTTTTGAAGTAGAAATTCTGACATCTCCTAATTTGTTTCCGCAGCGCGTTCCATCTGACTTCAGAGGCATAATTACTTATAGGCTAATGGAATATATATATAGGGGTTAGAAAGGTAATTTCAACCTGTAAGAATATTTCAGCGTGTGTGCGCATGTGTGTGTGTGCGTGTGTGTGTGTGTGCGTGTGTGTGAACGTGTGTGTGTGTGTGCATGTGTGTGTGTGTGTGTGTATGTGTGTGTGTGTGTGTGTGTGTGTGCATGTGTGTGTGCGCATGTCTGTGTGTGTTTGCGCATGTGTGTGTGCGCATGTGCATGTGTGCTATTAAAAATTTGTAATTCATTATTCACTTGTTTTATAAATAATGCTATAAGCAAAAATTTGTAATTTATTATGCATTTGTTTGATAAATTCGAATCCAATTAAGAAAAAAAAAATTTTTGATAAAAAAAGTGTGCTATAATTGTGATAAAACTTTCGTCAAAGAAAAAAAACTTAATCCATTCATTTTCTAGTTTCAGGGGGAAGCTATGAAAACTTCTACCTTCCCTGGTCTGGGACTTCAAAGTATCATGGGTAATTGTCCCCTCTCACCGGATGATGTTAGTGAAGGTATGTCATTTAATATCCCCCTGGATTTTCAATTTACAGCTGAAGAAATGGACAGTCTTATGCAAATTGTTGGACCTAATTTTTCCGGAGACATTTTTGACGATAGTTTTATAATTAGTGAATTGGGGCCTGTGCAAATAGGTGCAGGACATGAAAATAGTGTCATGTCCCCGGAACTACGTGAATTTTATTTGTTAGAGTCTGCTCTAGGTCACTTACAAACATATAGGGTAGATCTTAATCCCCCCGAGGAAAACGTGATTGACGGTCGGGTCATTTTAACAGACCCTGTAAATGTTCTCCATAGCTACATCGACAAAATTCGAGCACAAATTGAGATTCAGATTCAGAAATGGGGGGGGGGTCAAGGGGGTATTAAAGCATCAGTAAATCAAAAAGTTTATTTACAAAAAGGGGCATCTGGGGAAATTTTTTATTTTGATTTTCAACTGGCAATCAAACTTTTTACCCTGGTCTAAATGAATTTGAGGGCAACTTTTTCAACTGGGTAAATAAATTAATTTCGACTTTGGACACGTTTAACGAGAGGGGAAGTGGGTCCACCATTTTATACATTGAACACATGGATCTGAATCTCAGTAGATTTAAAAAAAACTTTATTTTAAGGGGAGCGGGTAGTAGACGAGGAATAAAATGCCACCCAGATTTTTCGGCTACAGGAGGAGTTTAGGGTTTTGATTTTGAAATGGGGCTGCAATGCTTTAAATATGCATTTTTAGCAGCAGCCCATAAAACATTAAAAAAAGATTCATCAATGAAAAATCTCGACAGACTTGCTCGTAACGGTGGAGAAAATTTCCCTAAAGTAAATTTTGACCGTTTAGAGGGGAAGTATCCGGTGTCCTTGAAAGAGATAACCATATTTGAAAAAGCAAATTAAAATCTTGGGTTGGGGGTGGTTGTTCTCCAGTATGACACGGAATTTGTAAATGTGGGAAAGAAACCAAATAAAAAAGGGGTTTTGTATTCAGTTAGGACACCGATGGTGGATAATGTTAAAAATTGGGTTTTGGTTATTTACGAGCCTCCCAAAGATGTAAATTCCTATGGTCATTTTTTCCCCGTTACAGCAATAAGTCGACTCCTATCCCAAGGCGTTCAGAAAGGGGAACGTCTCTATTGCCCCATGTGCCTTTCCCCATTTAGATCTGAGCAAACATTCTCGGATCACATGAGGCATTGCAAAATTCATGGCAATCAACGAATAGAAATGCCGGCAGAAGGCAAAGATACTTTACAATTTAAAAATTTCCAAAATTCCCTGCTACAAGCTGATAAAGTATCTTTGGATTGTGAAACAAGACTGGTGGAAGCATCAGACCCATCAAGGCCAAATATAGTCAAGGAACACAAACTAGTTGCGTGTTCCTATGCGCATGCCCGTCGCGATTCCAATAATAAAATGCAGTTGGAAGAGTTTTTTTTGGCTATGGATGAGGAGGGTAGTATGGAAAAGTTATTGGTATCTTTAATAAAAACGGCAAACAGCGCAATTTCACGATTGCGTCACACCAACTACCCAATGACATTATCAGATAAGGAGCAACTGGCACTAGAAAAGGGGACAATTTGTTGGGTTTGTAGAGGTGCTCTTGCCCCAAAAGACGCGGTCCAGGATCATAATCACCTTATTGATCCCAATTCAACGGGAAAAAGTAACTTTCGGGGGTGGGCTCACAATTCATGTAATTTAAAAATTAAACAGCAGCTCTTTCTTCCGGTTTTTTATACATAACTCTAACTACGATCTGAAGTATGTGCTACCAGCAATGGCACATCTTCAAAAAATGGAAATGGGTGATAGATAGCTTTTCCTACAAAATCATTCCTAAATCATCGGAAAAGTTGCTTGTTTTGGAATTTATGTGGAAATTTGCTGAAGACGAAGTTGAGTACACGAATAAAATTCGCTTTTTAGATTCCTACAGTTTTTTCCCCAAATCATTGAGCGAATTAATTCAAGTGCAGAAAAACGATGACGGCTGCAACGCTTTCCCCCTTCTCAAGCAACAATTTCCAAATGATTTATATGATTTGTCGAAGGTCAAGGGCATATATCCTTATGATTATTATTGTTCCATGTCGAGATTCGCCGAGGAAGCTATTCCTTCGATTGAATCGTTTTACGACAGTTTACACGATCGTAGGTGCACCCCCGATGAATACAGTTTTGCTAAAAAAGTGTGGGCAGAGGGAGGGTGTAAAAATGGGTTTGACTACTGCAAGCTGTATTTGTCGAATGATGTGTTAACTTTGTTAGACATTATGTATAAAAATACGGACAAAATCTATTGGGAATTTAATCTTGATTTGGGCTATTATTTTTCATCTCCTCATCTGTTGATGGACCTCATCCTAAAAATTAGTGGGGAAAAAATTGGGCTAATCACTGACTTTGATCAGCACCTGTTCATCGAAAGGTCAATGAGGGGTGGATACGTTTTTCACGGAGATCGTATCTTGGAAACTGATCCAACTGGAGAGAAGACGGGGACAAAATCGGATGCAGTTTTGCTTGATATGAATTCTCTCTACCCCTCGGCCATGTCCCATTATGCGCTACCTTGCGGTGACTATAAATGGCTCAATGACCCTCAAACTCCCCATTTCCCCAACATTGACAACAGTGTTGAGGAGAATGGACCGGTTGGATGGTTTTTTGAAATTGATGGGGAGATACCAGTTGAGCTTCACGATTCAGTAAAGGATTTTGTTTTCCCATGCATCAATAGACCTGTGACTAGGGACTCTTTGAGCCTCCGCAATAGGCATTTAGTCGAGGTGGACGGATTGCATTGGTCACCTTCAAAACAAAAACTTATTGCTGACCTTCTGCAAAAAAAAAATATTGTTGTACATCACGTGGCTTTAAAATGGATGTGCAACAACGGTTTCAACGTCACAAAGGTTCACAGAGCGCTCCAGTTTTGCCAAAAAACCTATCTGAAAATTTTTGTTGACACTTTTGTCAAGAAACTTTCTGAAGCACAAACGAAAGCCGAAAAAGAAATTTATAAGCTCATTTTGAATTCGGCTTTCAGTAAAATGTGTGAGAGTGTTCGCAATAGGAATCGTTGTGACGTCGTGACCCATCCCAAACAATGTGCTCGAATTATTGCCGATCCAAATTACACTTCCTTCACGATCATTGGCCCGGACATGGTACTATTGA
>JAQQPU010012882.1:10954-25229 GCA_029168905.1 Artemia sp. Kazakhstan ARC1039
CAATCGGACAACGTTAAAGGGGGGCTGTGGTGGGAGGGTCCAAACTTCCGGCCCAGTTTACCCCATGAAGATAAAGTCGGAGGAGGATGAAATTTTGTAAGTTTCTTAGTTTGAGCTTGGGCTACAAAATGCGATTACCGCCGTCTCTCTGCGACCTCTAGGACCTGAAATCGCTTAACATTGTGGTGGGTCGCCTCTTTATAGAGGCACAAGTGTGCCTCCTTGATCACAACAAAACACAAAAAATGCTATCTTGTAACTACAAAAACGTTTCGCTTTTTTACTTGCTTAAAATTTCACACAGCTAACCAATCAGGTAGAATCTAGCTTTCGTTCTTTTGATTGCCTTGAAAAGTTCACACAGAATACTAGGAGAACCGAATCGGTTTTAAAAGGGCAGGGTTATTTGGTTTTTCTTTCTGAAATATACTTGGGAAACAATATAAGTAGGAGGGGGACACAAATTGAAATTGTCCTTGGACGTTAAAAAACCTACCAACGCCTCTGCTAATCTAAAAAAAGCAAGCGGAAAAAATTTAACAAACTGAGGCAAAATTGTTATTTATTAAGCTCAGAAACCCTTGAACTTGAATTGAAGTGGACATTGGAATCAGTGCGAAATTTAAGCTACACACTGTGCTTTGTATGAGGATTCTCATAACAAAAATTATATTCAGTTTTCACTGATTAGCAGTTTTGTGTTTGAGGAGTTGTAGAGACAGATGCAGGGTTGGGAGGAGAAGGTTGGCTTAGGGGTAGGGAGTTGTCTTGGTGGCGGAGCTTTTAGCCGGCAGATTAAACTAGTTGGTTCTTTTTTGTCCCAACTTATGGAGTAAATTTTCATGTCGCTGTTATTTGTTCCCTCTGTCTCTCTCGTTTCTGAGGTTTTAGTTTTATTCAAAGGAAACGTATATTGTTCTCGAGCAATTAATCATCGATTTATGTACGGAAAAGTCATAAGTAAAGCTGACCAGAATTTAATTTTTAAACAATACAATAAACTTTCTCAACCTTTAGCGAGGTAAGCTTCCCTTTCTGTAAGAACGATCTAAATTAAGACCTGCTCAAAGTAAAACAAAATCATATCCAAAGAAAGTCAAGTGGAGATAGCCAAAGGACAAAACTGTTTCCTCATTCATTCCTGAACCCTCCTTTAAAAAGCCACTGAGAATTGAAATGAACTGGAAAAATTAACAGAATGCTTTTCCTAGCTTTCTTTGTTCATGAGATATGGATTCTATAGCTTGTATTAAGTTTTAAAGGAGAACCCATTTACAGCTTTCCTAGGGGTATAAGCCGGATTATGTTCCTGGAGGTTCTAACCTGCTACATAAGCAGGGGCAAATCCCAGCATTTTCAATGGGGGGTGGGCAAAAGGGGTCCATATCCGGATAGTCATGGGGCATAGGCTATATAATAATTTTTTTATACAAATTATTAGGGGGCAACCGCCTCCTTTGCCCCCCTCACACGACGCCCCTCTTCATAAGGGGGAGAGATGAAGGAAAGGGACTAAATCTATGGTCTTAAATTGCAACAAAAGAAGTATTTTTTCATAACGGTTAACTTATTCCGAGTGTGTGTCCTTTTATTCTGCTATTCACTGCAAATATTTTTATGAATATGCTTCTGTGTTTGATATAGCTTTGAAGTTCAACGGTATGACAGCATTAGCATTACTTATGATAATTTTTTTTTTTTTACGCGTGACTTAACATACTAATGGAATACTGACGAGACATATATTTGTATATTACACAGGACAGAGTAAGACAAAATAAAACTTATAACATTTTGATTACTGAGATTATAACTCTTTATGATAAGCTTGTAAAGAATACACTTTAAAATAATAGAAAGAAACTAAATAAATATAAACAGTTCAATGCGTTAAGGCAATAATAAGTTTCAACGCGGATAGCAAGCTTTGCATATGTAATTTATACAGACATCTGGGGTTTTTATTGCACCATAAAGAAACTGGTTAAAGCTTTTTTTTATTTCTTTTGTTCTATGAGGTACGGAGTTCATTGGCTTAAGGTCGCCATAACATGTTTCGTAACTGTTGGATGCATACCCAACTGTGAGATGCATACCCACCTGTAATTTTCTACACCGGTTTACTCTTAGAATACAAATAACAGAATCGTGTTTGCTCATTTTCTTCCTAATTCGAGGAGCTATGCACTACGTCGCATCCTGTACACCAAGCAACTACAAAAATTTCCCTGCCTTAAAAAAGCAGAAATTATTATTACCGAAATCAGTGATGAAAATGAAACCTAAGCGATCATTTTAGATATATGACCAACAACCGTCCTCGGAGAAATAGAAGAAAAGAACAAAACAAATAAACTAATAAATATCAAGACCAGAAATTTTAGCTGAAATTTTGTGCTTTAAGAAACTAAGGCTCTTTTAATTTGGTTTTCAGTGACTTTGCTTTATTAAACTCTTCTATTCCGCTGAGTACGGCTATTGTTCATATAGACAAAATGCTTTTGTTTTATGTTAATCACTGTCTTTGGAGACAAGTCTTCCGCATAACTTTTGGTGTTTTGTTCCTGTACACCAGAGGTTTTGAGGAATGGAGACAGCTACGGAAAATAAATTCACGAACTGCATACAGTACACAAGCCTGCTGGCTTAACGTATACTTGCGATAAGCAGGGAAGTCTTTTTCAATATGGTTTGAAAAGATAAAATAGCCCCCAAAACGCAAATTTCAAATTTTCAAACAGTTCGTGGTAACGAACTGTAAGTAAGGAGCGACCCGGCTCAATGGTAACCGAAACTCTAAAAAACGGAATTGTGGTACCAATAGATACATCAAAAGAATTAGATTTTAATTCTGATTTCAAATATATAAGTTTCATCCAGTTTAATATTACCCATCAAAAGTTACGCGCCTGAGAAAATTTGGCTGATTTTCGAAAAAAGGGGGAAAGACCCCCTAAAAGTTATTGAACCTTAATGAAATTCACACCATCATATTCAGCGTATCAGAGAACCCTACTGTAGAGGTTTCAAGCTCCTATCTACAAAAATGTGGAATTTTACATTTTTTGCCAGAAGAAAGATCATGGGTGCGTGTTTATTTATTTTTTTTTCCCCAGGGGTAATCGTATTGACCCAGTGGTCCTAGAATATCGTAAGAGGGCTCATTGGAACGGAAATTAAAAGTTCTAGTGCCCCTTTTAAGTGACCAAAAAAAATGGAGGGCAACTAGGCCCCCTCCCACGCTCATTTTTTCTCAAAGTCACCCAATTAAAATTTTGAGATAGCCATTTTGTCCAGCATAGTCGAAAATCTAATAAATATGTCTTTTACGATGACTTAATCCCCCCAGAGTTCCCAGGGGAAGGGCTGCAAGTTATGAACTTTGCCCATTACTTACATATTGTATTGGTTATTGGGAAGTATACAGACATTTTCAGGAAGAATTTTTTTCTGGTGGGGGGGGGGGCTGGAGGAGGGGGTTACTCGGGAGAATCTTTCCGTGGAGGATGTTTCTTTGGGGCAAGGGACATTTCTATGAAGGGGGCGCCAGATTTCCAAGCATTATTTAAAAAACGATCAGAAATTAAATTAAAAAAAACAGTTTTTTCAACTGAAAGTAAAAAACAACATTAGAACTTAAAATGAACATAAATTATTACGTATATGAGGGTGTTCTCCCCCAAGTCAATACCTCGCTCTTTACGCAACAGTTTTTTTTAGTGCTTTCAAAAGAGCTATCTATTCTAATTAAACGGCCTTTGTGATTCAGGGGTTTGTGAATTAAATTTTTTTTTAACTTTTAACGTAAAGAGCGTGGTATTGACTAAGGGGAGAACCCCATCATACACGTAATAACATATACGTAATAAAAAAAAACAAGCGATACGGCTCAATAGTAATCGAAACTTTTAAAAACGGAACTTTGATGTCAATAAATGTATTAAAAGAATGGGCTTATAATGCTGATTCTAAATATATGAATTTTATTAAGTTTAGTATTACTCATCAAAGGCTACGAGCCTGAGAAAATTTACCTGATTTTTTAAAGAGGGGGGAAACATCCCCTAAAAGTGAAAAAATTTTAATGAAAATCACACCGTCAGGTTCAGCGTATCAGAAAACCCTATAACATAGGTTTCAAGCTCATATCTGCAAAAATCTGCAGCTGTGTATTTTTTGCCAGAAGAAAAATATACGAATATAGAAGTTCGTTACGTAAGTTAATTTCTAAATTACGTCAGAACCAAATTCAGAGACAGCCATTTAGCAAAAGAAAAGTAAATTTTTTATGCAAATTTTGTTTACTTATTCAATGCCGGCGAGCCAAAATAAAAGCTGCATTAACTAAAAAACGATCAGAAATTAAATAAAAAAAACAAGTTTTTTAAACTGAAAGTAAGGAGCGACATTAAAGCTTAAAACGAACAGAAATTATTCCGTATATGAAAGGGGCTGTGCCCTCCTCAACGCCTCGCTCTTTACGCTAAAGTTTTTATTTAAAAAAAAAGAGTTGTGAGAAAGTCAAACTTTAGCGTGAAGAGCGAGGCGTTGAGGAGGGCACAGCCCCTTTCATATACGGAATAATTTCTGTTCGTTTTAAGTTTTAATGTCGCTCCTTACTTTCAGTTTAAAAAACTTGTTTTTTTTTATTTAATGACTTAAAAAAGGTGACGCAAAGGATGCATTGCAAGACCCGAGGCAGAATTGAATCACATTAGGAAGGTTTGGAGGCACAATGTTGTATATTTAAGAAGTAGGCCAAAAGATAAAATCAATTAACAGAGTTTGTCAAGCGATATCTTTTGAATAGGAAATCGCTCTGAAATTTACCGGATAAGTTAAAGCTGACCATTCCTTGACTAAAGGATGTAAAATAGCCAATTATTTGTCAGTTAACAAGGATCTACGAGTCAGAATAAAATGTTTAGTTTTACAGACCTATGGGATAGGCCTATATAGCTAATGTGAAACAGGAATGAGTCTGGCTTTAATGCTTTAACCTCAGCCTTACGTCAACTTCAAGCTTTAAAAAACTGGAAACTCGTCCGTACTTTATTATATACCTTAAATTACGGAAAATTACGTTTTCTTAATGTTATGTTTTCTCTTAAATTACTTAAATTACGTTTTTTCTGTTGGGGAAAATACAGCCATGACCTTTAATAACGTTTTTCCCCTGGAAATAGTTTTAAAGGAAGGTTTCAGTTTTCAGAGGGAGATTTGAGCCCTTTCTGTGGGTACAAATCCAAGCCCCCAATATTCCTTCGAGTATATTTGGCTACTTTCTTATTTCTAGTCTCTTGCTTAATTGTTGAAGTCACCAGTTCTCTTGCGATCATTTAGTTTCTTTTTAACAAACTGTTTTTAATATATAATCGGAAGACTTTAATCTTTTTTTTAAAGCATAGAAAGTTACTTACCTTCAGTTAGCTTTTCTGGAGAAGCAGAAACAGGGGCGTCTAAGTTAACACGATATTCGGGATTCTCAAAGGCCAAGGAAATGCCAACAATGGAGGCTAGGACCAAAATCTATACAAGAAAGAAGATATTAGATATTCCGCTGATTGTATGTGATAGAATAGAAAAAATAAGTGGATACAGGTGGCGAAGATATGGTCAGAGTGCTGCCGCAACTGTCGTGTCCCTAAACATTTGTGGTGAAAAAAAGTATGATTCTGACTTTCGAAGGAGCTGAGCACTATAGTCTGTTAACTCAATGAGTGCAATGTTGTCGACACCCAGAATTTGAATTGAAACTAACCTGAAGCGTCGGCTGAAACTTTTTAGGCTTTTACAAAGGAATAATTTTTGAGGAAGAGGAGGATTATTATACCCCAAATTTGGAAGGGAGCCAAATTGGTTAGAGTGACAAAACAGGAGAAGCGTTTACAAATTGTACATGCAGTGGGAAAACGGTAAAACTCAAGGAAATTAAACATGGTTCCGGGCCCTTAAATCATTTGCAGGTGTGCCTCACATGGTTTCAATTCCTAGAAGATGATAATTCTATTTAAATGAGCTATATACCATTTTCACTAGTACAAAATTAATTTTCATTACTAGCTTTAAACTTCTCTACAAAAAGACAAAAAAATTTTTCTTTTCGGGACCATTTACTGAGCAATTATGTACTTAGTTTTGATACTAGATGTGGATTTAAATGCTACGTCATAAATTTTGTTTTGACTTCTTTGTTTCATTGCTAGATTGAAGAAATTGTTCCCTTTACGTTTTTGGTGGCTTGTAATAACTTTTAAATATCCCCTTAGAATCCTCCTTTCGATCATTGACGTAAAACCATTATAACTTAGGGACCAAGTGGTGTCTCTCTGCTACATGAAACCATGACATAGCTTAGCTGTGAGCTAAGCAAGACTTTTATGTTCGAACTTTCACCAAAGGTAGCAGGAAGTCAATAGTTCTTATGTCTCAGCCTGCATTTCAGGGTTTGAAGATATTGCATCATTAAGCCTCCGTTTCTGATCCTCGATTTCAAACGGTAGATCATCATTGAGATGTTGCATCACCATTATAGGTTATTACCTCAATTCTGCCAATAATTCCAGGAAAATTTTCGGATTAACTCACTATCGGAAGGTAATATGTCTATTTCTTAGTTACCTCATAGTTAACTAAGAAATAGACATACTACCTTTAGAATCAGAATTTCATAGAATAAGAATGTCCAAAGATATTGAATTATATGCAACGAATTTTGCAACGAATGCATTTGCAACGAATTTTGCAATTGAATATATGCAACGAAATTTCCAATATTTTGACAAAATATTAATTCAATATAGAATGGAGTGACATCCCAAGAATTCAATGCACATATACAACTTAGGATATATATTTGCACATTAAGGGTGGGGTGGGTTTAAAGCTTATTTCCAGCGCGAACGAATACTATATTTGGATTCAGGATGAAATTCTAACTCTAAATATATGTCTGTTTCTTAGCTACCTGATTAGTAAGTTAATCCAAATATTTACCTAATTCCACTTGCGAATAAGATGAGCTTTAAAATATTTTCAAACAGACCTTTAATCAATAAAACAGTCCAAAACAGAAGAATATACTGCTATCTTCGTGAAATAAAACGTTTTTGAAGTTCTTTGAATAGAAATATATTTATGGCCAGTTTGCTGCCAGAATTTCATGTAACGGGTAATATACTAAGTTTAATTCCTGACGGTTAGTAGCGCTGTCTTCAGGGTTGCCGCCCCTAGTGATTTATCACTATTTCCAGTGTTTCTGTTTTAAATTTTCTAAACAGAAAATTACTAAATCAGCACATTAATCACTAGATTATTGAAGTAAATCGCTAAATCATTCAAAAAATCACCAAAATCTAATGATGTTTTCTTTCACCGGGTGGCAACCCTTGTTAACACTGAAAACAGTGGGAACCCAACTTCCTCTTGAGGAAATTTGAAGTCCCCAAAAGAAAATGGTGATAATGGAACCACTGATCGATTTTGAAATAACTCGGAGAATATTCCGCAATGCCCAATACCATGAAGAATATGCTTTTCAGCTTTTTATTGGCAACAATGTATGTCTATAGTAAAGAACGACAAAGACCACACTGCCTTTCCATCATAAAAGAAACACCAATTTAGTGAGGACTTGTGATTAAAATGTGAGGAGTTGTGATTAAAATAAAACTTAAGCGAACATACTTGCTATATAACTAATAGCCATCTTAAGCGAAATATAAAACAAAAACTACAAAGAACAGCCATACAAATATAACTCATTCTAATACTCTTTAGTAGATTAACGACAGACATTACTTCATATAAGCTCAACTAAGACTGACGAAAATGGCATTCAATCATAATATAAAGTTTTTTTTTTATTTTAAATAATTCCTTATGCTTACTTTAATATTGCTTTAATATTATTGTTAACTCATTTTTTTTCTCTCTTTTTCTCTCCCACGTTTTTTTTGTTTTAATATGTAGAAAGCAACCAAAGCCTAGTTCTACCTGGTACATTCCATGATGTACAAAAAAAAAATGAAAGGTAACTAACCAATTTCATCTTCGTAAATTGTTAAACCCCTCCACTTAACAACAAAGACTATCGGTTTTCTTATAAGAATAGCTTATATACCACACAAATAACTAGCTTCTATCCCAAGGGTATATACCAGTATAGAATTGCGATGATTTCACGAAGAAGTCCCAAAAAACTGGCCAATACCCAGAATTAAGGTGTAAGGTGTCTAGGAAGTGAGCATCTCCTTGTAAAAGTGTTTCTAGTCCTCGTGATGTGATATTTCATTTTTTCAGTTGATTTTTTCAGTTGATCAATTAAATTTTCCGTTGATCAATGATTTTAGTCAATCATTTTTCAATTGATTCAATTAATGAAAATAACTTAAAAAATACGAGGGGAAAGTTTTTTGTATTTTAAAGCATAAGATGTCAGGTTAATTTTAGAGAAACTGTATTTAAGAGAGGGGGGGGGAGTCGTTAACTGGACACCTAATCCTAAAGGTCCGTATTGTTTTTAGCTTAGAAGAGATAGTAAGATTTATGGTGGCATTAATGACAAAGTTATGGAACATGTTTGGTCAATTAGAGAGTTTAAAGACGGCTTTCTGAAGCTAATCTTTTCTGGGAGTAAGGTAGCCAAGTTACGTAATATTTGAAACAAATAACGCAAGAACTTTAAAAATGCATTATTAAAAAGGCAAACAGGGCGTCGGTTTTCAAGACAGAAGGAGGAATTATTCATCAAGATTTAGGGGAAGAAGGGGGAGGGGGCAAATAATCTAAGGAGTAGGGAAACTGCCCTATGACCTCCAATTCACACCCATGAAACCCAAGTGGGCTAGTGGATCCTTTAGTCCCTCCCCCTTATTACTGACAACTTTCTAACGGAAAGATAGGGAATTTCTATATTTATGAATGAAGGGGCCAAAAGGAGCCATGTTCCCTGCAAATGCTTCTGTTCCCCCAAACTCTACCTACCACCAGCTTTTAGTGAAAACTTCAGTGAGTGGCATGTTGTTCGAAGCAGTATCATTCAAGTATTTCCAATTAGTATTAAAGGAGGCACAAAGTTAACCTGGCACCCTTCCAGCAACATCCCTCCCCCTATCCTCTTCCAGTCAACATTTTATAGAAAGCCTGGCATATTGCGCATTTATTGAATTTGAATCACGCAGGGATTATCAATCAGCATAATTGAAGACAAAAACGGGCCCACGACCATTTCAAACACCAAACCTCCTCCCTCTCCCTTACCGAAGCTTTCATAGGTAAATATGCTATATATTACTTTAAGTGAAACAGGGAAATGATTTTCAATCTAAATCCCCCCCCCCCCTATTCCTTCAAATGTCAAATAACCACGCAAGAATTTTTAATTTGTATGACTAAAAAGCTGGAATAGGGCAGTGGACTACACTTCCCGCTCATCCCATTCTAATGTATTCGAAAGGTATGCATTTTGTATCATACTGAAATCAAAAAGATTAAATGCTTTTCAACCTGTATGACCTGAGGCGTAAAGGGAACCCCTGCATGGGCGTCCATATGGGGGGGGGGGGCAGGGGGGGCTCTTGCCCCCCTGGCTGAATGATGCTGCCTTATTTTTATATTTTTGTTCTGAGATTTCTATTATATAGCATTAAAAGTAGCAATTAGACAAAGTTTGCCCCCCCCCAGGAATTCAGCTTATGGGCGCCCATGAACCCCTGGCTCCTCCATTACATTGGTTTTGCCTACTTTCTAAAGGGAAAGTAGGCATACTGTACTTTGTTGCAGACATGAAGACTTTTCAGACTGCATGAGTTGTGGAAAAAAGTTAGCCCATGGGCTCTCCAAAACCATCTACCACCACTAAATTTTATTAGAAGGGAGAGCTGTTTTTTTCCGCTGATCGGCGGAAAAGTTTTCGGGCAAGTACCCTATCTCTAGCCAATGAGGCATAAGGAAGATAATTTTTAGAGTTATCTCTGGCTTTTATAAAAAAGAAAAAAAGCCCAGAACGTTTTGAAACTTATGGGGTCAATAATTTTGGGTCAAGGGGACAAAGTGGATGTATTTCTGCATGTGTATTTCCACTGTAAAGTGTCTGCATTCACTTTAAATTTGGTAGGCTTGTATCTACAACCTGGGGTGTATCAAGGACTTTTTTTTGGGGATGTTTTACAAAAGGATTTTTTTCCAGGGGGGGGGGGTTACAAAAAAAACTTTTAAAAAGCATCAAAAATTTGCTTATATTCATTTTTGTTATGTTTTTACAAGTCGGACAACCATTTTGGGGAGGGGGGTTCAAACCCCCTAACCTCCCTCCCTCCTGGATACGACCTTGCCTACAGCTAAGGAAACTTTAAAAAATAAATTTTAGGCCGTTGACTTTTACAGCCTATGCACTAGGAGACTACAAACAAGGCTTGCAAGTCACAGAGTGACTTGCAAGCAAGAATGCTAATCATATTCATCGTAAGGGGTTACATACTTGTGCTACTTGGTTTCCATCTTATTTGTTTGCAATACATTTTAGAGTAAAGAAATTAAAAACTCATGCAGTAGCTACATAGCGACTATACATAATTTTGCATTAAAGTGACTTAGTTTCACTATTATTAGTCAAGCGTTCATGGGCGCTCATAAGTTGAATTTCAGTCGAGGGAGGGGGGCTTACCTGGTCTAATAGGAACCTCCAATGTTGTATAATAGAAATATAAAAACAAAAAATAAAATATAAGGCAGTATTATCCAGCTAGGGGGGGACTGGAGCCCCCCTCTGCCCCTCATATGGTTGCCCATGCAAGCGTTTATTTGGCTATCACTCGGTGGTAGACATATAACCGGATGTTCTCTCCATCAAATACATAGAAAACAAATAAAAGGTGTTATGTTATGTTTGGATGCATAATAGCGTAGCCTTAGCTTAAACATGATGCAACTTTAAAATGCAATACAGATTAGTTAAGTTTTTGACTTTTCATAATTTTTTTCTGTTTGTTAATTTTTGTTTTTCTGTTAATTAATGTACTGTTTTAAAATTAATTGTCAATATATATTATTTCCAGATATTTAATTAATATCTGGTCGGCATTCAAACCTTCTTTGATTCAATTTGGTAATTGTTTTTAATCAAAGAAGTATTTTTTTGTTCGTTTTATGAAAACAAATTAAATAAATACCTGTCGGATAGGAACCAATTTGACAAAGAAAATTATTTTTAAATTTAGGTCGAAGAAAAAAAAATAAACATAGTTACATTTTACTAAATTATTTTACCTAAATTATGTTCTGGTCTTGAGAAGGCATGGGGGTTGTCAGCCCTAGTAATGTCAATTTTTGCTCGTTTTGAGTTTGACTCGGTTATTTATTCTAATTTCTGTTCTTTTTGAGTTTCATTTATTTGTTGACAGTGATTTGTGATAGTTTTACGCTCGGAAGATTATTTGACTTTGTTTCTGCCGATTTTTGGCTTAATGGAGCTCTTTACTTTTCTTTGAAAAACTTATTTTGTGGAAAAAGTTGTTTTTTAAATTAGTACAAATATAAAACAGTGAAATTCAGCCCGAGGGTCTGAAGCCCCGCCCCCTCCCCTTGCCCCTCCCCCTTATTGGCGCCCATGTTTTGAACTACCCATGGCAACCATGCAGATCAGTAAAACCAAAGATCAGTAAAGCGGAGCTTTATTGTTAATTTGATAATCATGCCCACGGGTAGCCTAATTCAATCTTTCAATTTATGTAGAGTATCATAGGCAGCGCGCTAGCGCTGCCTAAGTAAAGAACGATGTGGGCACAATGTGTTTTTTTTTCTTCAGCCGGGCACTTCGTATCGAAGGAGTTGTCGTAGAAACTTCGAAAAGGGTTCATTCCATTGGAAATTGGAGTGGCTAGTGCCCTTTTTAATAGTCAAAAGTGATTGGAGGGCAACTAGCCCCACCCCATGCCCATCCTTCCCCCAAACACATCCAATCAAAATTTTTAGATTGCCATTTTGTTCAGCGTAGTTGATTTCCAGATAGAAAATATATTTTTGAGGAGGACACTCCCCCACAACCCCCAGGGCAAGGGTTTTAAGTTATGCCCTGAGGGCATATAAGGTTTTTGTAGAGGGTGTTGTCGTAGGAACTTCAAAAAAGGCTCATTCTATTAGAAATTCAAAGGGCTAGTACCCTTTTTAATAGTTGAAAGTGATTGGAGGGCATCTAGCTCCCCCCCACGCCCATTTTTTCCCCAAATACATCGTATCAAAATTTTGAGATAGCCATTTTTGTTCAGCGTAGTTGATTTCCAGATAGAAAATGTGTTTTTGAGGAGGACACTCCCCCACAACCCTCGGGGCAAGGGTTTTAAGTTATACCCTGAGGGCATATAAGAACGATGTTGGCACACTGTACTATTTATTATTTTTTTCCTATAGAGCTGGGTACTTCATATGGAAGGGGTCGTCGTAGAAACTTCGAAAGGGGCTCATTCGATTGGAAATTGAGAGTTTTAGTGCCCTTTTAGTAGTAATGGGTCAATCTAAGGTACGAGGATGGTAGCAAATTACTGTGTAGAATTAAAGGTACGAGGATGGTAGCAAATTACTGTGTACAATTAAAGGTACGAGACAGGTAGGATATTACTACAGTGTAATGACCGGAATTCAACCACCGTGAAAATTCGTGTTGTTTCTGTTCAAAGTGCGTAATGTTTCCTTTGTTTGAAATTGTGAAATTCTTTTTGTAATTTAATTTGTTAGGCGTGGATGACTTATGTTTAACCTTGAATACGGATATAAAAACTCTGACAATTTGTTATTTCCTCAGTTCAACATTGACATTTGAGATATAATGATGCATTCAAACAAAAGGAATATTGACAAAAGCTACACACAAGAAGTAAGTTATTCTTTTATATTCTTAGTGGGTAAAGAAATTAATTCTAATAAAATTTATACAGATCCCATTATAGTTAACTGATACTTAAATGTTTTTCGAACCTGGATCTCAAGAGGTCGGTAAAGAGCAATATCAAAACATGAAAAAAGTATGTAAACACTGCATTTAAATGGATTGCGAGCTTAGCACATGAGGTAGATCATACCTATTTTTTATTCCGGCCCAAAGTTCCCCACAATCGTTCCCCACCGGCCCAAAGTGACACAATCGTCCCCCCTCCCTAAAACCCCCTCCCTCCACCCCCCTCCAACCCCCCAACCCCCCCCCCCCCACTTTTTTTACTGTTTTTACTTTTTTTTTAACTTTTTTTTTAACTTTTTTTTACATCTCTTAGAATGTCATGAAACACACTTAAAACATAAAAAATTTCATATTTGATATTTTCCAACCTCAAAATGGGAATGATATAGATATGTGTGTCGTAACTTTTACTATTAGAAAAATAATGTTTGTAGTGACCAATTTTTTTTTTTTTAACTTTTTTAACTTTTTTTCAACTTTTTTTTTTCATCTCTTAGAACGTCATGAAACACACTTAAAACATATGAAATTCACATTTAATATTTTCCAACTTCAAAATGGGAATGATATAGATATGTGTGTCGCAACTTTTACTATTAGAAAAATAATGTTTGTAGTGAACAATTTTTTTTTTTTTTGACTTTTTTTTCTGACAATTTTTTTTTGTTTTTTTTCTGACAGTTTTTTTTAACTTTTTTTTTACATCTCTAAATCATATCAGAAAAATATAATGACACTTTCAATTTAAATTTAAATTTTAAAAACTTATTCTTGTGCATACTATTGATGAGGACTGATGGTTCTCTTTCAAGATTTTTTTCATGAAAAACAAACTTTTTTTTAGGATTTTCCAGAGCTCCCCCTACCCATTAAGAAGATAAGAAGGGGTGAAGCGAAGCCAGTGGTCAGCAGACCAACTGTTACACAACATGGTCGTTGGCCGAAACCATTGATACCATCAACATTAACCGTAAACCGCCCAATAGCCAACTATCTAGCTCCCCCATCCAGCATCCACAGCAATATAACACAACCATCCGAACCCATCGTACACCAACCAACTGTCAACTGGTCAATTCCTACATCCAACACTCACAACACGATAACAAAACCACCCGGATCCATCATGCACCAAACAACTGTCAACTGGTCAACTACCACACTCAACATGCAAACCATACCCCCATCCCATGAAGCTGATGTACTCATGGAACCAGTCACCTCTCTCCGTGATAGCGTAAGAAAAATTGTATCTTCTCTCTCTCTCTCTCTCTCCCCCTCTCTCTCTCTTATCTCTGTATATATCTATCTCAGTGTGCGTGT
>JAQQPU010012883.1:0-13110 GCA_029168905.1 Artemia sp. Kazakhstan ARC1039
GGGTGAAAAGAATGGGTACTTCAAGTTGGAAAATGGGTTTAGGAGGGAAATTAAGAAAGGAACTTGCTCTGAAATGACTTTTGAAAAATATTTCTTGGTGTTGAGGTATCCAAATCTGTGAAGTATAGTTGTGGGTGAAAGGATTGGTACTTCAAGTTGGAAAGTGGGTTTAGGAATGACATTATGAAAGGAACTTGTTCTGAAAATATATAATAAAGCCATAAAAAAGTATTAAAAAAATGGAGTGGGGACTCTTTGGGGGGCCCGGGGAGGGCGTTTGGGGACCGGGGGACCTTATGAGGTCCAGGGAAGGGCCTTTGGGAGCCCGGAGGCTCTTTGGGAGCCTGGGGGACCTTTTGCGGTCCGGGGGGAGGGCCTTTGGGAGCCCAGTGGAACTTTGGAGACGGGGGGAGGACCTTTGGGGGTCCGGGGGCCCTTTGGGAGCCTGGGGGGCCTTTGCGGACCGGCGCTCCCTTCGGGGGTGGGGTGGGAGGATCGGAGCCCTTTGGGGTTGGGGTAGAGGGCCTCACGACACTGTTCAAATGGAACTTGTGTATTATAATGACCACAGAGTTTTACCCTCAAATTCTCTTCTAAAATCTCTTCAAAATCATATTTTAAAATGTCTCTAACTGTTTCGCCGAAATAATTCCATAAAATGGCTAAAACGGTTTCGCCCAAATAATCCCTAAACGTAATTTCAGCGTGTTCCTTTTGTTTGGCATCTCTGCGCTGACGCATTTCAAATTATTTGGAAACCTGATTCCCGCGCTAAAGCAATTCATCGCTAGGATCTAAACACTCGCTCGGAGACGGTTCTCTTTAGAAACAACAAATTAATTCCCCTTTCATGTCAATCAATCAATCATGACATCATCTGTCATGTGTGATCTAAACTTTGCTCCGGAAACATTCTCTCTGGAAATACATCAAAGACATTAATTAACTTGATGTCATCTGTCAGACATTAATTAACTTCCCCGGAGACAATTTGATTAATGACTGTCTGCACAGGTGTCCCACTTTGATTAACCACGTGTTCTCCCTTGACATTCGCTGGGAGCTTGCCCAAAACAACAACAACAACAAATACTATTTCTGGATCATAACATTTGCATCGAGCGTTCCAAAAACACACCTGGAGAAAGAGGTCATTAATCCCATTAACCACGTGGTTCTATGCCCATATAAGGAGTCCCTTCACGAGTTATTGGGTCATCTCTACTTTCGTTTCGTCTTGTCTAATTCGGTTTTGTTTTGTTTTCTCTAACCATATAAAAAAAAAACACTATTTTTCTTTTATGACTAGTAAATAGGTACCATTTCTGGATTAACTACAAATAGGAGTTTTTTCTTAATATACATATTTTTAAAAACATTTTTGAGGTTTTGAGCATTGAGGTCCACAGTTTGTGGTTTACTATTTTGTAGCTGTTGCTGCAATCACAGTTTAACTAATTGTTGAAATGTCTGCTATTGCTAAAGTTCTGCTATCACACTTTGAAATTTCTGCCATCACGCTAAGGTTCTTAGCACTTTTAAAAAGAACTTTCTATTTTACTTAAACGGCCCCTATGTTTCAGGACACGATTTTTAAAAAATGGGAAAAACGGTCAAACTTTAGCGTAAAGAGCAAGGTTTTGAGATGGGGGCAACCCCTTAATATACAGAATAATTTCGGCGGGTTTTGAGTTTTAATGTTGCTCCTTACTTCTATTTTTTTTAATCTTGTTTTTTCTATATTTAATATCTGATCTTTTTTAAACTGTGGCGGTAAGTCTTACTCACCCTCCATGGAAAAATCCGTCACTTCACGGGAAACTTCTCTGTGTAAAGTTTCTTCTACGTAAATAAACTCCCCCCCGTAATTTATCATCTGGACAATTCCATTTTTTCAGAAAATCTGCTTCTCCCTCCTTAAAATTTCCCGCAAAAGATTCAGCCGGAAAAATTCTGCGTATCATACTTTCATTTTAAAAGACAAAGTTCTAATCGTTTTTCCTATCACTCTGGATATCCCTCTTCCATAATATTATTTCCTGGAAATCAAAACAAGCTAAAAACTTCCCCCGGAACTGCAAATGCAAAATTTAGCAGGCAAAGAGAAAGTAAGACAAATAAAACGAATTTCGTATGGGAATTCTGTAAAATCCACCCAGTGTAAAATTTCTACTGGAAAGTTCACCCCCACCAATTTCCATCCACACGGAAAATCATCCGCATGGAAATTAACCCCATGCACAAGCTCCCTCCGAAAACTTTGTTTAGTCTTCCCAATAACAAATACTATACGTAAGAAATTTGCATTTTATTAACGTAAAGACCTATCCCCTAAGGCGGGTGACCTATCCCTAATGGCACAGTTTAGGGATTTTAAGCTATGTTGAACAAAACAACTATCTCAAAATCTTAATTGAAGGATTTTGGGGGAAAAGGGGCAAGGGAAGAGGGCTATTTGGCATTTTAGATTCACAAGACTACGATTCTTTGGTAATATTCTACTTACTATATACACAAAAAAAATAAACGAAGATCCACAGTGTTCTGAACCTAAAATATAAAATTATGGTTATGATAGTTTTTTATTGTTTTAAAAAATAAAGTTGTGAGACAGAGTCAAACTTTAGCGCAAAGAGCAAGGCGTTGAGGAGGGGACAGCCCCTTTCATATATGTAATAATTTCTGTTCGTTTTAAATTTTAATGTCATTCCTTACTTTCAGTTAAAAAAAAACCTGTTTTTTTAATTTAATTTCTGAACGTTTTTGAATTGAGGCAGGTTTGATTTTGGCTCACCGTACATGAATAATTAAAACGATATTTGCACGTTAATTTTACTTTTTTGGCTAAATGGCTTTTTCGAAATTTTGTTCTGATGTAACTTACGAATTCACTTACGTAACGAACTTCTATATTCGTATATTTTTATTACATATATTAGTCAATATATTAGCCCTAGTCAATACCTCACTCTTTACGCTAAAGATCAAATTTCGTTCCAATTCTTTAAGAATGACCCCTTAATCACAAAGGCCACTAATTAGAATAAATAAATCAGATGAAAGTATAAAACAAACTCAAGCGTAAAGAGCGAGTTAATGACTAGTGTGCAAACCCAATCATATGGATAATAATTTCTCCTTGTTTTAAGTTTTAATGTTGCTGCTTACTTTCAGTTGAAAAAGTTGTTTTTTTATTTAATTTCTGATCGTTTTTTTTTAATAATACTGAGAAATCCGGTGCCCCTTTCATAGCAATGTCCCTTTCCCCATGAAAACTTCATCCATGGAACGATCTTCCCACGTAGCCCCTGACCCCCCCCCCCCCCACAACTACTAGAAAAAATTCCCCTTGAAAATTTCTGTATACTTTCCAGTAACCAACACTATATGTAAACATCGGGCAAAGTTCATAACTTGCAGACCTTCCCCCGGGGACTGTGGGGGATTAAGTCATCCTCAATGACATAGATATTGTATTTTTCAACCATGCTGAACAAAATGGCTATCTCAAAATGTCAAGCGGGTGAATTGCAAAAAAATGAGTGTGGGAAGGGGGCCTAGTTGTCCTCCATATTTTTTGGTCACTTAAAAAAGGCACTAAAACTTTTAATTTCCGTTTGAATGAGCCATCTCGCGATATTCTGAGACCACTGGGTCGATACAATCACGCCTGAAATAAAAAAAAATCGTGATCTTTCTTCTGGCCAAAAATACAAAATTCCACACTTTTACAGATAGGAGCTTGAAATTTCTATAGTAGAGTTTTGCTTATCGTCTGATTTTCATTAAAGTTCTATGACTTTTAGGGGGTGTTTCCTCCTTTTTTTTAAATGAAGCAAATTTCCTCAGGCACGTAATTTTTGATGGGTAAAACTAAACTTGATGAAACTTATATTTTTGGAATCAGCATAAAATTTGATTCTTTTGATGCAGCTATTGGTAACAAAATCCCGTTTTTTAGAGTTTCGGTTACAATTGAACCAGGTCGCTCCTTACATACAGTTTGTTCCCACGAACTGTTTGATAATTGTCATGATCTGGAAAAACAATCGGAAAAAAATGTATTTGTTTGTAGTAGAGTATAAAATGGGAAACATTATAAATTGCTAGGCAGTTTAACTCTACTAAAGAATGGCTTCCCGGGAAGGACAGAACTGCTTCTTTTATCGATACCGTGTCAAACACGGTTTTGAATAAGGACGTTCTTGGGAGAATAAAGGTGTAAGGATGTTATTGAATAAAGGCAAATAAGGTGGCCTTTTTTTGCTCCTTCACAAACTGTAATTCTAAGAAAAAGGTGTCATTAAAAGGATCGCAAAAAAGTGTCGCATTTGCAATAGTGCTTTTTTTTATTATTTATCCGCTGTCTTAAAGCTTGGCTAATTTTATTCTGGTCTGGCTTATTTTTTGGCATGAAATACTTTTTGGGAAAAAAATTATGTTCTTCAGATATGTATACATCGTTTGAATTGAATAATATTTACGTCACATAACGACGCTGGACTCTTTGTTTGCTCAAAAGGCTGGGAAGGAAGAACTAAAGGCCTTTGTTCGTCAATTCTTCTAATAGGTTGGGGTTTATGTTCTCGGAGACTGCGTTGGGCACTTTAAAAATTGTTTTAAAGTATCTGACTTATTTTGTACCTTCTGGCAACACTGGGTCGTCAAGTGAAGTCAATTGTTACTGTTTCACCGTAACGACATTTAATTTGTTTTCTTTTAATTCAATAATAAATCCATTATATGCAATATATTCTTTTATATATTTATTTGGTTTTGGGATCATAATAATTTTAGCCATGATAAATGGCTCAATTTATGTAAGATTGGTATTGACGGAGATACTGATGCTACAAACTCTGCCCAAGCAGGACAAAAGTATTGGAAAAAGGCATCTTATGTATAAAAGGAAAATATGATGAGTGATTTCTTCAACTTTGCTTTACACTTCAAAATTGTAACGGTAATGAACAACCTCTTTGGTTGATCAGCTAGAAATTGAAGGCTCCAGAGACAATGAAACCTTCATAAAAACAATGCATCTTGAATCAAAGCATATTTCTATGTCAATAAACCAAAATAAAATTTTCAAAGACCGTATAAATCTTCACATTAAGACAAGAAAATCCTTTGTGAAACTTATGACCCCTAATGAAAAACATTTACTAACATAATTTGGAGTTTCATGCTGTATTGCTAAAAATAAAATGTCGTTCATCATTGACGAAGATCTTTTATTACCTGCTGCTATTTATAAAGAAATAGTAGAAATACTAGATAAAGTAAATATGCCAATGATATTTTAAAAAAATCTCTTTGTAAAATGACACTGTCTCGAACAGAATTTCTGATATTAACAAGGATCACTAGTGCAACTTGTTAGGAGAATTAAAGAAAGCCCAAAACTTTCAATTCAGTTGAATGAAACAACTTATTTTACTAAATTGGCTCAGTTGTTAGTATATGTCAGGTACTTCTATAAAGATTTGTGGAGGAAGAATTGTTATTATTTCGTCCTATGAAAAACCATACTACAGGGAAAGACAAAACTATATTTTAAAGTTGAAAAATTTTTGATAGTGAAGGTTTGGAAAGAAAAAATTGCGTTGAATATGCACAAAAGGTGTAAAAGCAATGAAGGGCAAAAATATTGGTTTTAAATCATTTTCTTAAGTTGTTCATTATGATCATATAACTTTTTCTTACTGCCTTATTCTGCAAGAGGCCCTTGCAGCAAAAACATAGCACCATAAATAAACGATGTGCTTCAGGATGCTGCCAAGATTATAAATTTTTATTAAGATCCATGCCCTTAACAGCCGTTTTTTGTTTTCAAATCTCTTTAAGGATACGGATTCCAACTACACAACTTTATTATTATATGCAAAAATAAAATGGTTGTGATGAGGTTCACGTTTGAGAATAGTATTATTATTAAAGGACCGGAATTAAAATGTTTTTAACCAAGCGAAAATGTTTCAATATGACTTATGACTATCCAAGTTGTGTTATTTGTCAGCTCTCTGTGCAAAATAAACAATCTCAACTTGTCTCTCCAAAAAACTGCAATATGTTTACTTCAAATGATAAAATTGAAAGTTTTATAAAAGAAAACATCAATATTTGGTAAATTATGACAGAAAAAAATCATTCGAAATATTTTCTCGTGTCGACAACTTTATAACTGAGAGGAATTATTCTAAAATGTTTATTGCAAAAATTATGGTAGGTTCCTTAAAAGCGCTAGAAACACAGTTCTGTACATTTGTTATTTTAAATATTGATCAAACAGTTCGTGGTAACGAACTTACGCAAGCAGCGACCCGGCTCAATAGTTACCGAAACTCAAAAACAGAATTTTGATACCAATAGATACATTAAAAAAAAACAAATTTTATTGCTGATTTCAAATATATAATTTTCATCAAGTTTAGTCCTACCCATCAAAAGTTACGCTCCTGAGAAAATTTTCATGATTTTTGAAACAAGGGGGAAACATCCCCTAAAAATTATAAAACCTTACTGAAAATCACACCTTCAGATTCAGCGTATCAGAAAACCCTAATGTATAGGTTTCAAGCTTCTATCTGCAAAAATGTGGAATTTTGTATTTTTTGCCAGAAGAAAGATCACGGATGCGTGTTCATTTGTTTTTTGTTTTTTTTTTCCCAGGGGTGATCGTATCCACCCAGTGGTCCTAGAATAGCGTGGGAGGGCTCATTCGAATGGAAATTAAAAGTTCTAGTGCAGCTTTTAAGTGACCCGAAAAATGGAGGGCAACTAAGGCCCCTCCCACGCTCATTTTTTCCCAAAGTCATCTGATCAAAATTTTGAAATAACCATTTTGTTCAGCTTCGTCGAAAATATAATAACTATCTCTTTTAGGATGAAATAATCCCCCAAAGTCCCGGGGGTTATGTGGGAAAATCTTTCCATGGAGGAAGTTTTCATTGGGGAAGGGACATTGCTATGAAGGGTGCGCCGGATTTCCCAGCACTATTTAAAAAACGATCAGAAATTAAAAAAAAGAGTTTTTCCACTGAAAGTAAGGAGCTACATCAAAACTTAAAACGAACAGAAATTATTACGTATATGATTGGGTTCGCCCCCTAGTCAATACCTCGCTCTTTAAGCCAAAGATTTTTTAGTACTTTCAAAAGAGCTATTTAATATAATTAACGGCCTTTGTGATTAAGGGGTCATTTTTAAAGAACTGGAACAAAATTCGAACTTTAGCGTAAAAAGCGAGGTATTGACTAGAGGAGGGACCCCTAATATACGTATAGAAGTTTGTTACGTAAGTTAATTCGTAAGTTACATGTACTTATGTACTTAAAGGTATGTTACATGTACTTAAAGGTATGTTTTTTCAACTGAAAGTAAGGAGCAACATTAAAACTTAAAACGAACAGAAATTATTCCGTATGTGAAAGGGGCTGTCCCCTCGTCAACGTCTCGCTGCTTACGTTAAAGTTTGACTCTTTCTCATAACTCTATTTTTTTTAACAATAAATACTTTAGTGTAAAGAGTGAGACATTGAGGAGGGGACAGCCCCTTTCATATACTGAATAATTTCTGTTCGTTTTAAGTTTCAATGTCGCTCCTTACTTTCAGTTAAAAAAAACTTGTTTTTTTAATTTAATTTCAAAAAGAGAGCTTGGATTCAAAAGCTGTTTTGGATTGGCCTAAGTGTGATTGATTTCCTGTCACTTATAAAAATAATTTTGTATAGGAATTCTAGCAAATTCCCCCAGTGAATAATTTTGCCTGACAAGCTCATCCCCTGGAAACTTCCCTCCCCGTGGAAAATTACCCCGTGAAAAAAAAAAAGAAAATTTGTCCCCCCCCCCTCCAACCTGAAAAAGTACATACTTCCTAATAACAAAATTATGTACAAATTTTATAACTTATAGATCTTTCCAATGGGGCTATGGGGGTCATGTTATATTCAAAGACACATTTACTGAGCCATTCAACTAAGATGAACAAAATGGATATTTTAAATTTTGATCGGACAATTTTTGGAACAAAGGGCTGGGGGAGGGAGCCTCCAATATTTTTGGTCACTTAAAAAGGGCTCTAGAACTTTAATTTTTCGTTTGAATGAGTCCTCTCACGATATTTTAGCACCACTGGGTCAATACTATCACCCATAGGGAAAACAAATAACAATTCCATGATCTTTCTTCTGGCAAGAATACAAAATTGCAAATTTTTGCAGATAGGAGCTTGAAACCTCTACAGTAAGGTTTTTTGATACCCTGAATCTGACAATGTCATTTTAATTAAGATCCTATTGCTTTTAGGGGGTGTTTACCCCTTAATTGAAATCAGGTATATTTTCTCAGGATCCTAACCTTTAAGGGGTAAAACTAAACTCAATGAAACTTATGTATTTGAAATCTGCATAATAAGTAGATTTGTTTGATATATCTATTGGTATTAAAATACTGCTTTTAGAGTTTCGGTTACTATTTAGCTGGGTCGCTCCTTACTTACAGTTCGTCACCACATTCTGTTTGAAAGTAAAGAATTGTTTTAATCTAATATAGCAGATCATATTATAATACTATAACATGCCATACTACCTTACCATCAAACAGTTGGTGGTAACGTACTGTAAGTAAGGAGCGACCCGGCTCAATAGTAACCCAAACTCTAAAAAATGGAATTTTGATATCAATAGATGCATCAAAAGAATTGGATTTTTATACTGATTTGAAATATATAAGTTTTAATAAGTTTAATCTTACCCATCAAAGGCTATGAGCCTGAGAAAATTTGCCTGATTTTTGAAAAAAGGGGAAAAAATCCTGTAAAAGTCATAGAATATTTATGAAAATCAAACCATCAGTTTCAGCGCATCAGATGACCCTACTGAAGAAGTTTCAAGTGCCTATCAGAAAATGTGAAATTTTGTATTTTCTGCCAGAAAAGAGATCACAGATGCGTGTTTATTTATTTGTTTAATTTGTTTAGTTTCATTTTGCATGGCTGATCGTATCGACCAATTGGTTCTAGAACATCGTGAGAGGGCTCATTCAAACGGAAATTAAAAGTTCCAATGCCATTTTTAAGTAAAAAAATTGGAGTGCAACTAGGCTGCCTCTCACGCCCCTTTTTTCTCAAAATCCTCCGATCAAAATTTTGAGAAAGTTATTTTGTTCAGCATAGTTGAAAAGCCGAATAACTTTGCCTTTGGGGATATCATGACCGTCCCATAGCCCCTAGGGAAAGGTATTTAAGTTAAAAAAAATTGCCTATTGTTTACTTATAGTATTTGTTAATAATAATGCATACTTTTTTCGGGGGAGGGGGGGAATTTTCTGCTGTTGGTATTTTCCACTGGAATAATTTTCTATGGAAAGGGAAATTTCCATGGTGTAAATTTTTTAGGGGAAATTTTGCAATGGACGAATTTGTCAGAATTCCTATATGAAATTCTTATTATCTCTTGCTTTCTCATTGCTGGCTTAATTTTTTTCGTGTCGAGATGCTAAGGGTAATTATCCAGGGTAAATTTTCACCAGGATTGAGGTGTCTAGAGAATAAACTCTTGGGGAGGAGGAATTTTTCCGTGGAGGAGTAGCCAGATTTTCTGGCATTATTTGAAAAACGATCAGAAAGTAAATATTAAAAAAAAACTGTTTTTTTCAACTGCAAGTAAAGAGCAACATTAAAACTTAAAACGAACATGAATTTTTACGTATGAGGGAGTTAGTCCTCCACAGCACATCAGTTGTTACACTAAGGTTTTAATTCTTTCCCAGTCCTTTAAGTACGACTCCTGAAACACTATGTTCTTTTAATTAGAACAAGAAGAAGTTTTTTTTAAGTACAAAAAAACTTTAGTGTAAAAAGCAAGGTGTTGTGGAGGAGTAACCACTCACATATACGTAAAATTTCTATTGGTCTTAAGTTTTAATGTTGCTCCTGACTTTTAATTTTAAAAACTTGATTTTTTTTATTTAATCAAATTCCAAAATTAGCAAGAATAGAATTAAATAGTAAATAAAGCTATAGACAAAGTGAAAATTCTTAGTTTTGGACTAGTCAAAAATATTTGTATTCTTGGCAGAGTCGAAAAAAGAAACTGTTTGACTTACATTTTTGGTATGTAAAAATTTTTTTTTTTTTTTTTTTTTTTAGCAAAAAATATAATGAATTTGTGCACTGCGACTCTGTTTTGTATTATTTTTGAGCCTCAAATCCAAATTGTTCTGTACATTAAAGTCACCTTGGCCTAGGAATTTAAGCGCTTCAGTTTACAGGTGTAAACCTCTGCTGTCACCACTCTGTAAACCTCTTTTTAGTTCTTTATTTGTATGCCTTTTATATTAGCAGATGTAATGGTTTACGTAAATTCCAAAGATAGACGATAAATGTTGGTACATGGTCTTTATTAAATAACGTGAGAATACACATAGAGAAAATAAGGCAGCACAAGAACAACTAGCTACGACGAAGGCGAGAGATGGACTGCCTTTAGAAATGAACCAAGAATATAACTTTCCTGGAACGGAAGTTCCAGGCCTGAGAACGAGCCCTTTCCCACGACTAGGTTTAGTCCCAAAAGCCCCCCCCCCTGGACTGCTATCGTTGACACATAAATGCCCAACTAACTAAGAAATGAGATACCCGGAAAAGCTTCTCGAATTGATGTTAAATACTTTACAGATTCTCCCCCCTGTTTTTAGTTAGATTTCCCAAATTTGGCTTATCCCTTCTCATTAAACCCCCAAACTTTAATTGAATTCAAAACATTCCCTTCCCAAATTATTCACTTCTCGCCTACTAACATTCTACAGCATGAACTAGCAAACAATTACATAATACAAACACTAAACAATACTTGCATAAGTAAAAACTTACATAGTATAAACGAACCACACTAACAACAGTAGTCGGAAACTGGATATTTTAACACTTCACTTTTCTCTCTATACTTTAAAATAAACTTGTTCCCCATACCCCTGAATTTGATGAGGACAAGGAAAGTTGGGATTATGTATAAACTTTGAATTAGGGCAAAAGGAATGACCGGGAAATGCTAATTAATCCTGAAAATACCAGCGACAAATAAATGAAATTGCAGAAACTCCAAAAATCATACCATGCTGCAATGACGTTAAGATATTATTCCCAATAAAATCCTCGGGGTTTTATTGCTGCGGAACGCCTCGGTTTAGACCTATTTGGTTTTTCTCTACTAGCTTGTGGTTCAACAAATGGCAGTGCTATTGGGGATTTCTCTACATTATTATTGGTGCTACTCTCCTGGACAGTATTACTTGTAGGACTAGTATGTTTCGACAAAATAGTAGATACATTAGTCATTTCAAGGTGACTATCGCCTGTGTTTACATCCACAAATAATGGATTGGTGGTATTGGACTCCTGGACTGTTAATTCCCGGTTTTGGCTTCTTGATTCTAAGTAGGCGGTGCATGAGTTACCTTTATTTCTTAAACTTTGTTGCTGTGCTTCTGGTACATCTAAAGATAAATAAATTTCTTTTAACGCTGACCTAAACGCCCAACATCATTTAATGTCTTTTCCAATTCTTTAGTGATTGGTTTATTACTTACATACTCAGAGTACTCTGGATTTTTCGCAAGAAATACGGAGGGGTCTTTGACTGGTTTCATTAGTCTGATGTTTACTATTCTTTTGGTACCCTTTCCGTCTAGTTCCTGTAGTAGGAAAACTTGGTTTGGTTGTATTACTTTTATTATTATATATGGACCGCGAAATTTTAATTTTAACCCTTTGCATGTCATATCCCGAACATAGGTAATGTCTCCCTCTTTCAACCTTGGAATTTTTGTGTTGTTTTTATTATATTGTCCGGCCTGAACTTCTCTTGATTTTTTGATTTCCTTGCGACAAACACTATGGAGGTAGAAAAGCTGTTGGTCTTGGCTAGCTGCAAACTCTTCGTAACTGTTGAAGTCGTCCCGTCGCGGTCGCAGTAACTTTAAATCAAGATAGGAAATCGGTTGTCGACCGAACATAAGTTGGAATGGTTGAAATTTTGTGGTTGATGAAATAGCGCTATCGAGTACCAGTTGAATACTTGGAATATACTCCGACCAATTACACTCGGATTCATAACACCAGGCCTTGCATATGTTTTTGCACGCGTTTACTCGGTTTTCACATAAACCATTCGAAAATGGGTTATAGCCACTAGAAAATCGGTGATCAGTCTTGTGCTTAGCACAGAAATCCTCCACCATTTTAGAACGGTAACTTGTATGTTTATCCGTGAGCAATATGTCGAATAACCCAAAATAAGAAATAATTTTTTCATTTAAAAAACTTCAAAATCGACTTTGCGGAAATATTCTTTACACTCTCAAGAACAACAAATTTTGTGAAATGTTCTACAGCTACTATTACATGCTCAAACCCTTCATCCGTTTTCGGTAATGGTCCAGCAGTGTCCATACTATACATGTGACTGACATGAGAAGGATCTTCACTCCGACCTAACGGTGGATGGGGTATTTCATGGAATTTTTTTTTCCGGAGACACACATGACAATTTCTACAAACTATGTCTACTCTTTTTCCCATATTTTTGAAAATACAATAAGCCTGAAGATTTTGTATCGTCTTTTGGCTACTTAAATGTGCACTTATGAGGGGATGTTCATGAGCTAATTTAATCGTAGTGTCAATCAGCATATCGGGGATCATCAGTTTTGGTGTTTGTGCACATTCTAGATCTCCATTCATACTGGATTTGCAGTATAATACACCATCACTCATGAACATTCCATCGACAAGATGTTTCAACCATGGTATTTTTTTCCAATTTTGTCCTTGTTTCTTCAACAAAAACTTCATCCCATGGGGCATCAAAACCGTCCTGCGAGGCATCAACCACATCTTGCGGGACATTAAAACCAGCTCCCACTCCCTGGGTAGCCAAACCGCCCTGCAAGGCATCAGTACCATCTCGCAGTGCAACAAAACCATCCCTTGAGGCATCAGTACCATCCCAAGGGACCTCAAAACCAGCTCCCTTTTCCTGGGTAGCCAAACCACCCTGCGAGGCATCAGTACCATCTCGCAGTGCAACAAAACCATCCCGTGAGGCATCA
>JAQQPU010012883.1:13120-25226 GCA_029168905.1 Artemia sp. Kazakhstan ARC1039
CATCAGTACCATCTCGCAGTGCAACAAAACCATCCCGTGAGGCATCAGTACCATCCCACGGGACCTCAAAACCAGCTCCTTTTTCCTGGGTAGCTATACAGACCTTTGACCTTATTCCTTTCACCTCAATATATTCAAATAAAGTTTTTAATGTGGCGTCTTCTCTTTGAAGTTTTCCCTTATGTTCGTGGTCTAAACCTAAATAATTAATCTCTTTCAATATTGCTGGTGCGGCAAAAAATTCTAACTCATCATCCGTCATTGAAAAGGGTCTAGTAGCCTCTACAATTTCTTTCGCTGGTCGAGACAGTATGTCGGCAGCGTGTATTTTCCCTGGTATATGGTGCCAGTGATACAAGGGACTGTCTAAGACTAGTGAAATTCTATACAGCTTTGATGACCTATCTTTACACTTACGGAGAAATGTAATTGCTTTACAATCGATTAGAAAATGAACTTCCCTTCCACAGATATAGTACTCAAAGTGTTTTATAGATTGTACCACTCCGAAGAGCTCACGTGACATGTAATCCATTTTACTAAATTGGCACGAAAGAACTTTACTGAATGTGGAGACTAGCCTAAACCATCCGGTGTCATCTATCTGTAGAAGGAGACCGCCACAAGCATCACCGGATGTATCTACCGCAATCCAAAATGAAGCGTTCTCTGATAGATCAGGAAACGATAAAAATACAGAATTTGGGTTGCTTATTTCCATTTTTAACGAGTCAAAACTCTCTTGTTCATCTTTTCCCCAAGACCATTTTGAATCTTTTCTGAGTAGCTTTGTTAGTGGTGACGATAATTTTGCGTAATTCAAATAGAAGGAGCGGTACCAATTTGTTAGCCCTAAGAAACTTCTAAGTTCCGCTACATCTCTGGGAGGTTGAATGGCTTTTATGGCGTCAAGTTTTTTCTTGAGCGGCGCAATGCCCGCTGGAGTCACTTCATGTCCTAATTGTTCCAGACGCTCAGTGAAGAATTGGCATTTATTCATTCCCAATTTAACATTATTTTGCAAAAGCCTTTCAAACACTGTTTCAAAGTCTTCCAAATGTTCATTATCGTCACCCCTACTCGCAACACAAATATCATCAATGTATAATGTCACAATATTTCCAAAAGTTGCGGTATCAAATAAAATACTAGCCCACTGACAAAAGGCTCGAGGAAAGATATTTGACCCTTGTGGACACTTCGTAAAAGTGTACATTTTTCCTTCCGGTGAGTTAAATGCAAAATATTTTTGTGAATCTTTATGTAATTCGACATTATAATACGCATGCTTCATGTCCAAAATGGAGTATTTATTTTTGGAGCTTATTTTCTGAAGGACATTTTTGATAAGAGGCATAGGCCACGCTGAATCTTTGATCATTTTATTAATACCTCTCATGTCCCAAATTATTCTCGAGTTATCCAAATTCCATTTGTGTTTTGGAGCAATCTCACCATTTTTCGCCTTTCCAATTAGGAAAACGGGGCTACAAAATTCACTTCGTCCAGGTCTGATGACGCCAGCCTTTAAAAGCGCAGCGATATGATTTTGTAGGACGTCTTGCATGGCAAGTGGTAAATTGAATGATTTTGGTTGTGGAGGTGGAACTTTTGGATCAATTACAACTTTGTATTTAAACAGGTCATTCTTTCCTATGTTATAACTATGGTGCGAAAAAATTTGTTTATATTTAACTAGAAGGCTGCACAGTTTACCTTTCAGTAAAGGCTTACCAGTGAGATGATCTAGCTGGAAACCGTTAATAAGAGTATCATCATCCCATTCCTCCTTTTGTGACGAACTTATCTCGGTTTATATTTTTATATCTGCCTTAGCGGCCTCAATTAATTCATTAGAAATTTCTTCAAACTCTCCTAGAATCGTGCGGCCAGACAGTTTTATTACCGTGTCTGTCATTAAAGATAGCCACCAAACTAGCGTTACGAGTGACCACGTTTACTGAGCATTTCAAATTGTCTACTAAATCATCTGAAGGGTAGAATAAAACTGTAGAACCGTTTGCAACGTCATTACCATCTCTGGATCTAAAGTTTAATTGAATAATTTTCATAGTTCCAGGGCCAACTGAAACGGCTTTTGGTAATACAACACTACCTGCACAAAACGACTGAAAATTGCAGGGGTTATTCTGTCTAGCTGATAACCCAAATGTAATGGCATTTGTATGGAGGTTAAATGTGGAATTCAGAGCATGCAAAATATCCCATCCGAAAATTACCTCATAATCCACATTAGGAAAAATAAAAAACTCCCAATCTAAACGCTTCTGTCGGTTCTTGTCGAAAACGCAAAGCGGAAGCATGAATTTCCCAGTAATTGGCAGTGACTCGGACCCTAGTGGTTTTATACGAGCTAACGTTGGCATACAATTATGTCGAAATTTAGGGGAGATTCGGTTAAACAGTGTTTCGTTAATTATCGACTTATGACAACCTGAATCTAAGAATGCCGAACACTCTATATCACCTAGCTTGATTTTGTGGAGCATTGGGAACTGAATGTTATCATTTAGCTTGGCAGGTAACCCAAGATAGCATAGAACTTCTTCTTGGTGTCCCCCCCCCGACTGTGATTGAATTGTTAGCTATTGCTAGTTAAAATATCACTGGAATCTAACATTATTTGCTCTATTTGGTTTAAATTGAACATTTAACTTAATAGTAGAAATCTTTTGGGTTATAATTTTACTGCCAACCATTTCCCCCAGTTTTGGTCAGTTCACTCGTTTCCCGGAGTAGCACTTCTACGAGTATTCGCTCTTTCGCAATGGGCTCGAATATGCCCATATTCCTTACAAAAATAGCACTGTATATTTTCACGACGCGTATCCCTCTTTTCATACGACCTATCATCCCAACAATTAACCGCTGGGTGACCTGGTTTTCCGCATGATCCGCATTTTTCAGAGCATTCCGTAACCCTGTGTCTCCCCCCGCAAGTAAGACACTCTTTTCTTCTCTCATCAGAATAACTATCCCTACTATGCCCCCTATCGTAACTTACCCGACCACGAACACTTCCTCGCCCACGGCCTTGAAAACCCTCATCTTTGAGTCCGATTTCACCCTCGTCAGAGCAGAAAGATATTCGTCGGAAGAAGACGACGTCTCTCCTTCCCCCACTATCTGTTTTATCTATTCATATTGTTTTGCAACCTTGTACGCATACTCAAAACAAAAAATTTCTGTGCTATGCTCTAACAAATAGCATTTGTAGGACTGTCTGATCCCCTCCTTGAATACGTTAAGAGCAAGTCTTCCAAGGACTACACCATCCTCACTGGCTTCTAAGGACACCCTACATGACCTTTCTAATTTTAGCATCCTTTTATAGAACAGATATACCGTTTCATCCTTAAATTGAATCGCTCCTACAAACTCTGCAACCATTTTGCCTACTGTTTTGCCTGTGGCATATGCTACAAGTAATTCACGTTTTAAACTTGACAAATTTGTAATCGAGGGATCCAGATCCTCAAAAAAGGGGCGAAACAACCCATGGGCCAAAAGTGACGCGGTCTCTAAGGCTCTTGAATCAGACCAATTTAACAACAACTGAAATTTTTGTAACTGCGAAACAAACTCAATTATATTTCCGCTTTCTGCCTTTGTGAGTGGCGTTATTACTGAAAGAGGGTCAATTAGCGATCCTATTATTTGGGACTGTTGAGGCTGTTCTATTGGAGGATTAATTGGTATGGTGCTCAGGGGAGTTGGAGGGTTTGTTGGGACCCATGTCTTGATCTTTTGAAGGCAATCATAAATTTCATCTTGATCGAAATCAGGATCATTTGAGTCCAATAAAAGAGGTGGAAATATGCCATTTCCCCTCCACTGTTTTACAAAATCATAAGCAACCTTTTTGTTATATCCAGTTTCCGCTGGATCGAGAATAGGAATAATAACTGACATACTGAGATTAAAATTTGAAAAAGCAGTTATTCTAAAAATCTAAATATTTGTTTTAAACACCGTTCTTTAATTACGGACGCTAAATTTTGGGCAATAACTTCACTTCTAACAACAACGGTCTGATAAAATTTACTGGGTTGTTTAGTCGTATTAAATCACTTACGAAAGATAGTCCGTTCCAAATCCAATTGTAGTTGGTTTCAATTAAATCCCTAGCGTCAAATGTAGTCACAATTGAGAATTAATTTTCGATTATCGAGTTCAAAATGTTAAATTTTGGTTGGAAACTGTCAAATGTAGATCACACGTCGACTGTATAAAATCAGGTAAAAAAAAACACCAAATGTAGAATGGCTAAGTGAAGGTAGAAATCAACCGGAGACTCTCAGTTGTAGAAATTTGAATTAGTAGGTAGAAGCTATCGCGCGGAAATCCATATTAGGCATTGTGTAACAGCTTATTTCAAAATATTCATTTAAAAGAAAGTGTTTCTCAAGAAGCCGCTTTGAATAGAGGAAGGTTCAATAGCTCGTAACGTTTCGATGTCTTATTAATCAGTCTTTTGTAGTATTTGCAGCTCAATATCACAGTCTGGTAGCGGGCGAAATACTCTTCAATATGTTGCCAGTATTTAGCATAAGATGTCGTAAATACTTATAACGGTCACTCAAATGTCACTTGGAGGTTTTCCACTAGTGATATATGCTCCACTAGTTTTAACCACTTGCCATCACTCTGTAAACCTCTGCTGTCACCACTCTGTAAACCTCATTTTAGTTCTTTATTTGTATGCCTTTTATATTGGCAGATGTAATGGTTTACGTAAATTCCAATGATAGACGATAAATGTTGGTACATGGTCTTTATTAAATAACGTGAGAATACACATAGAGAAAATAAGGTAGCACAAGAACAACTAGCTACGACGAAGGCAAGAGATGGACTGCCTTTAGAAATGAACCAAGAATATAACTTTCCTGGAACGGAAGTTCCAGGCCTGAGAACGAGCCCTTTCCCACGCCTAGTTTTAGTCCCAAGAGCCCCCCCCCCTGGACCGTCATCGTTGACACATGAATGCCCAACTTACTAAGAAATGAGATACCCGGAAAAGCTTCTCGAATTCATGTTAAATACTTTACACAGGCATTAAAAAAATAGTATTTTTCCTTTGAACGAATAATTTCCCTGCTTCAATTTAATCTAATTCAATTATAAAAAAAAACAAAGAAAAGGAAGTCGCGTAACATAGATAATAAAACAAAACAAAAACATACACATAATCTCACAAAAACACAAAAAATTGATAAATCTTAGGCTAAAATAAACGAAGATGCAAGAAACTCACAACTTGCAGATGAATCAAATAGAAAATCTAAATTACAGGTGAATAGCAATGTTCTTTTTATGTGTTTCAGCTATTTTTGAAGCTGCAATTTCTGACCTGGTTGTTGCATACTTGTTAATTTATTTTTAATTGCTTTTCAAAGGTTGAAATAAAGCTGATAATAGGTGAAACAGAAAAATCTAAAATAAATTTTGTTTTTATCAATTATACAGAAAATTTTACAAAAAGACACAACATCCGCAATTTAAGGCAGAAGATCAGTGTTATCGTGCTCTCGTGAGGTGAAAATCGGACGAAATGAACCATATCAGAAACAACTGAAAAATATGAGGCAGAAATGTAGCGATAAAAGATTATTTGTAGCAATGGAAAAATTATTTGTTTGTAATGGAAAAATTTATTATTTGTAGCGAGAAAAGATTTGCTAGTTGTGGCGATAGAGATTTCTCCGATAGCGCCGCTTATAGTGCTGGAGGTTGTGTCAACTAGGCTAGCGCCGCTCTCAATTAATGAGAGAAAATTGAATATGTAGACATATAAATGTGGTCTCTTCTTTCTTGAGCTATCTGGAGATCAGATTCCTTTGGGAGCATTTACCTTGGAGACTTACGAACTAATTACTTATTATTGGACTAGACGCAGACATATAAATGAAATAAACACAGATAAAAAAGACAATAGATTTATTGAACTTACATGCTTAGTTGCACAGGAACGGGTCACTTCTATGACAATAACGGTGACCAAAATACAATAATTTCGCCTGAATCTCTCTTGGTCTGACGTACTAATTGTTTCAGATCTGACTTAAGATTAAAATTAAAAGGCACATTTACCCCACTACCAAACGCAGTTCTTTCGGCCTGCGCTGTAAGGACTGCCCGCCATTGGCCCAAGAGGGCCAAGGATGTAAATCTTTCGTCCAATAATCTCTTTTAAATATTTTTGATGATTCAAGCATTCACACGGTTTTTTGCCATTTAAACTTCCTTAAAAATATCGTACGTAGCATTTTTTTGCTACTAATTATCTTAGCGAAATTCGAACGACTAGCGTCGTTGTTTGACTTAAGCTAGAACGCAGTTTATCTTTTTGCTGATTAAAAATTTAGACTCTTGGAAGCGGTATTTGAACTCAATTAGGGGACGTTTAATTTCTGCCCGAATCAACTTTAGAAGGAAAGAATCTTGTATTTTAAATATATGGTATTCTACTGCTGGTGCACATCACCCTTCCCATCAAATAATGACATCCCGTCATTAGTAACTGCTCATTAGGAGTGCTTAAAATTTTTCAATTATTTTTCTTATTTTATTCTACATCCCTATCTAAAATTCATCTACCGGACTAAGATTATTTTTGGTTCTAGGTTAGCTACTATACAAAAGATTTTTTTTAATTTTTTTTCTATATCTAACACTGATTACTTTTACATTTCCAATAAGGTTGGGACTATTCTACTTTTACATTAGTTTTTTTTTTATTTTGCTGTCTATATGACGTACTAGATACTATCTACACAACGTTAAATGAATAACATGATAATATTACACCTAATTCTACTTGTGGTACATACATGAATGGCTTATAACATACAATATTTGGTTCATCATATTCACTGATGACATTAAAACACTTTCACTATTGGGATTTTTGAATTGTCAAAGTTATTAGGAAGTAACAAATGTAGATTAACATCTATTCATCACCTTTCGTGTCCTTAGAGTACTACACCCTCCTGTTGTAAATAATTATCCTTTACTCTTTTTGTCTTGGCAAAAATTTTGAAGCATTTACGTTATGGTTTCTTCGTGGAAAAGTTCGAGTCTAGTTGTCTTTACACGACAAGTTTTCCCTAATAGTCAACTGGGAAATGACCGTTAAATATCGTTCTAATAGTCAACTGGGAAATGATTCTTCCCACTGCAGGTGTTGGTGTTTTTCTTCTCAGCATATCATTTTTAGGATTTTTTTAGGCACATAGAGAATGTATTCTCGGGTAAAATTGTTCATTTGTGCCTTTTGAAACGGGTTGTCGTCATACTATGGTGACTCTTTTAATATATTGTATTTGAGTTCAACTTCAAACATCTTCAAATATCGTTCAACTTCAAATGTTGTTAAAAATCGTTTATCTTGTATTGATCGATGGTGTTCTCAGAATTAAACTTCAAATCGTCTTTAATAACGGCTTCAAATCTTCAAATGTCTTTAAATGTCATTTAACTTCAAATATTGTTTATCGTGTGCTGATCGATGGGGTTCTCAGAATTTAACTTCAAATTGTCTTTAATTTCAGCTTCAAATCTTCAAATTTCTTTAAATGTCATTTAACTTCAAATATCGTTTATCGTGTGCTGATCGATGGGGTTCTCAGAATTGAACTTCAAATTTTCTTTAATTTCGGCTTCAAATATCTTCAAATTTAAAATTCATTTAACTTCTAATATCGTTAAATATCGTTTAGCTTCAAATATCATCACTATACTGTCAAATTATTCTGGGGTCCATAGTGAGGATCAAAGGCGATATCTACGTATTTATATCTTGTACTGACCGATGGGTTTCTGTGATTATATAGTTCGTTAAAGTACTTGATACTGAGGTTCAAATATAGTGTTACCTGATACGTAGTATGGTTCATAGTCGAAGAAACGATGATCGAGGGTAACTGTTGTTCTCGTAGACGAAGTTGGGAAGAAAGTTGCCTGGAGTTATGGTGAGTACTCTTCGTTGGTTGGGATATGATGAAAATAGATGCTACTGGGCTGTATCTGTACTGGGTAGCTCATTGTAATGCTCAAAAACCAATTTGCCATTTACTTCCTGTAATAAAAATAACGCGGCAGAATCACAAGTTCTTTGAGGTAAATACACATACAATAATTCACGCATTAATTGGGTTATAATTGTTCCCATTGGGAAGTTCAATACATAGAAGTTTTTTAAAATATTAATTCTTCAACTTTAAGTATGGTCTCTTATTATACTTTCTAATATATACTACTACATACACTTTATTTTAACTTCTTTTAACACTTAGTTAATTTTTTACAATAGATTTAAATTAATCATTTAAACAAAGTTTATGCTACATGATTAATTTTTGAGGTCTAATTTTACAACTTATTTCATGCCTGCATTGTTCACGCAAGTCCGTGCTGTTTAAGAAACGCATGTGCAGCGTCATAACCACACGGTTTTACGCAAACGATACTGCAATGAGGGAACAAGACATAACAAGGACGAATGGAGACCTCTCTACCCACTCGTTTTCTAATGTCTTCCCTATTTCTTGGCTTAGATGTTCTCATTGGGTTCCGGGTTTAACCTCAGCATTTCAGCTAGTTCCCCGTGTTCTTCTCTTGGTTTTCGTCTTCTTATTCGCCTTTCGAATAAGGTCATTAGATGCAGGATTCCAAGCTTGCCCGCGTAGATTCCAGTTGATGCTTGGCAAAGAATATAAGCGTAATGAAGAACTGACATCAATATCTTTTTAGAAGGCTATTGTTTGATCAAATCCTTCAGAACTAAATAAATAAATTGATATTAAAGTCTTATTAGAATCCGTTAAGCGAGAAACACCTTCACATTAATGGGGAATTCCTTGTGGGTTTTACTTAGTCGCCATTGGACATACACAGGGTTTCAATCCATGTATCTTAACTGATCAAATGGTTTTAAAATTTTACATATTATTATTGAGATATAATTCCACATCCGCCGCGAAATTCTACATATAAACGTACCAATAGGTTGTTTGGTTGTAGTTACCAATAGTTGGCTATTGGTACATATATTACTTGAGTAAGAAACACATTAATGAGCAATGTGTAGGCCTAAAATGATTATAATCTGCACTAAGATAAAATATTTCATATAATTAGACGCTTCTGTACTGATAATATCTTGTTTTGGATACTATCCATCTTAGTTAGGGCACGGGTCGAATTTTTTCATAGAAAATTTGAGGGGACTTGAGTCAGTATAGGTAAGATATAACGTGACTGACTTGCAAAAATATGTCACAAAAATTAGATCACAATATATTTCATAGATAAACCAATGGAATTAAAGGACGTTTTTGTCACAAAACTAAAGAACAGTGATCTCTCTGTTATTGTATACGTCATAGATATAAACTAATGAAATTAAATTTTTCGCCAAGGAGCTAAAGACATTAATGTCTCTGTTTCTCTTTGGAAGTAATGTTTAACACAGAGCTGTAGGAAAGCATACGTCATAGATACAATATAATGAAATTAAAAGCTTTTCTCTCTTTTTTTGCCTTGGAGCTATAAGAAAGTAAACTCTCTGTTTCTCTTTCAAAGCATTCAGGTCCAAAAACAAAAACTTAACTAGCTCACAGAAGTTTCTATTCAACCTTTAAGTATTGTTTTGACTGGCCCTGATTGGCGTAAAAATACTAATTTCTTACACTTGAAGGACTGAGAAATATCCCTTCCTACGGTCGTTTAAAAAAAATTACAAAAAACAATCATGGGCCTCGAGTTCCTCCCCAGGCTTCCCACAAGACGTGGTCCAACACCACTTGTCGTTCTCAGTTGACCACGAGCTTCCTACCTTTGGTTATTTTCTGCTCCCACCTTTCTCTCTGATTACCAATGTTTTGAGATCACTTGTGTTTTTTTTTTCATTAATATTGACTTGGTTAACTTTACTTGCACGCTGTTAAATTTATTATGGTGTTAAATTTATTATCTTTAAAATTTGTCTTTACATTAATTAGGGATATTTCCATCTGTCAGGTTTTTTAACCGTTCTACCTGACTGTGTCGTTATTTTCTCCTCTGTTTCTTGCGGTTTTTTCTTTTTCGGTTTGTCTAGTGAAATAAGGTCAAACTTTTTGTATTGTTTTTTCAAAAATTCTTTCCCTTTTAATTTCGTTTGTTTCCCGTGTGCGGCTGCAGAGGTCGGTCTTGATTTTCCTATTTCTTTAGCTACTATATGGTCTGATTCACCGTCAGACTCTTCTGAACTGGTTTCCGACGAATCTGGATTAGAACTTTTAGAGGTGGCACTTTTTGACGTATCACCTGCCCTTCCTTCGTAAATTTCTACTCCCCTGGAAGTAGAAAGTTTATTCCCTAAGTCCTCGTTTTGAGTTTTCAACTCGGGAGATTTGAAAGATTCTTGAGAGCTTTGGGAGGAATCAATAGTTTTTGCGGGGTTCCTCCATTGTTTGAATGCCATGTCCTCAGGGGGATGGGGCATTTTTTGCACTAGAGTTTCTCTCCATGATGTCCACTGTTTAGGTTTGGCCTTGGATACAGAAATATCATGATATTGACCTTGCTGGTCATCCGTTGGAGTTTTATTCCTGGGCAATGTACTTTGACTTGTTTTTATGGGAAAATTTATTAAATCCATGGCTTCTCGTAGGTTTGTTTTAGTTAAATTTTTGGGAGGAGTTTTCTTCACAGTAAAACCGGGGGTTTCTATGGCTCTGTTTAATTCTTCCTGTAAAGACAGGGGCCTTTCTATTGGTGTTGCAGGGGAAACCATATCGTCTGGAAATCTTTTGGGGGGACATGGGGTCGAAATTCTATAGGGGAAAAATTGGGTTTTTGGAGATATTGTATAATCTAAATCTCCTGCGCTTGCCGATGAATAACTTTTTGGATTTTTTGGCGTTTTTATTTCGGGAAAAAATCCTGGTATTAGGGATTTTTTCTTAGGAACAACTAGATTTTCCATTGCTAAAAATTCTTCAAAGTTTTGTTCATCACTGTCATTTTCGAAGTAGTCTTGCTGAAATTAAAGGGTTTTTAGCTCTGCCAATCTTGATTTAGGGGGCTCATTTTCCGAATCTGACGAATCAGTAGAAGAGGGATGGGATACCCATCTCTCTGGAAATTTGGCTCTTTTTATTCGGCTAACATGTGCCTTGTAAGTTCTTCCACTATCGGGGTTTTCCAATTTAAGGGTATATTCATTATCGTACTTTTTGACTATTCTGTACGGTCCAGAATATTTGTTTGAAAGTTTTTTTCCTTCCGTTTTTGCCTCGTTCTTTAGGTAAACGAAGTCTCCTACTTTGAAATCTATATTCCCCTTAACTTTGGGTTGGTTTCTTAGTTCTTGGTTTATTTTACATTTTTCCAGCTCTTGCCTAACTATTTTATGAGTTTTCCTCATTCTATTTATGAATTCTTGTTTGTAATCTTCTGAGCTATTATAATACTGCCGAGCTTCAATAATCTCATCATACGGGATACTAAAATCTCAACCAAAAAGTAAATAAAATGGATTGTCTCTGGTTGTTTCGGAATAAGCAGTGTTGATTACATTGGTTAAATAAGGCAAGAATTTATCCCAGTCGTTCCTGTCGTCTTTTGTATAAATACTTAGAACGTTCTAAAATATTTTATGTCTAATTTCTATTTTGCCATTAGTTTGTGGATGGTACGGCGCTGTCACTATTTTCTCCATATTAAAGAAACTCATTAAATCTTTTGTTACTTTTGCAATTAAATTGCTCCCGTTGTCGCTCAAAATTTTATTAGGAATGCCAAATTGTAAAAATAATTTTGCTAATGCCTTACTTGTGGCATAAGCACCTTGATTTTTTAATGCTTTTGCAAAACTAAATCCGGAAAAATGATCTATAACCGAAAGAATACAAGTATTAACTCTGCTAGAAACAGTTAAGCCTCCACTTGTACTGTATAGGTCAAATGAGATAATATCGAAGGGGTACTTTGCTACCGGGACCCTTACCATTAGAGGATTTGGATAAGCTGGGGGGATTTTTCTCAAATAACATGCTTCGCATGTACTTACAAATTCTTTAAGTTTTGTCAGTGC
>JAQQPU010012885.1:0-15532 GCA_029168905.1 Artemia sp. Kazakhstan ARC1039
GTTTTTGTTTTTTAGTGTTTTTTGTTTTTTTATTATTATTATTATTATTAAGTTTTTTTTTTGTTTATAGTTAATCATTAATTAGTAAATGAGTTGTATGTACCCGCCCAGTCGCAAGTGCTTTTTGGTATCTTTCTTGGGGCGGGTATTGGCATATTTGTTAAATGTATTTTGATGTTAAATAAAATGAACTGAACTGAACTGAACTGAATTTGTTTTTTTTTTTCGTTTAATTTGACATCACTTTTGCACGATGAGCTCAGTTCAATGATTGACTTTCGTTTTGGATCTGAAAAGGACATTTCATGATTGTCTTGTAGACAAGTTCGAAGTGTCACTACAGACTTACTTTAGAATTTGTATCACAACTTAAAATTCTCCGTTTTATAGAGAGAAATAACTGGAATTCCAGAATTCATATTACGGCTGATATGTTCTTCATTTCGAGCAATACTAGGTGAGACCAGGATGTTACCCGATAAATACATTCATTATTTTATATGCTGTTTAATGACTTTAAACTTATTATTTTTATGCCCAAGTTTTTAAGATAATTTTAATTGTGTACCAAAAGTTACTGATATCACAGCTCCTGCAGGACTATGAAAAACGTTATAGTTTGCTGTTGTGAGGCTACGTATTTACTTTAGATTCCTAAATCAATATTATTGTTTTTTATACTTGGCTTTTGTGTTTTCAGTAAAGCACTAGTTTTCTGTAATGTTACAAACACAGGGAAATATCACCAGTTGATTTATTTGCATTAGTTTTATTGATATATATTAGATATGCTGTGAAGTAATAATTTTTGTTCTTTTTGAGTTTCAACTTCACTCATTACTTCCCTCGGAAAAGCTTTTTTTCTAATTTATCATGGTTGCAGCACTAGCTGCAACCTAGTAAAGAGCTAAAAACAGCCCATAGTAACAAAAAGTAAAAAAATGGGTTTTGAAAAAAGCTGCCGTGTGAAAAAAATTGCCATGTGACGCTGATTCAGGAATAGTAACTTTTATTTTGGTTCATCTTAAAAGGAAAAGTTTATTGCGTAAAGAAATGCATGGTGATTTCGAAAAAAACCTGAAACCCTCAAAAATTATGTCAAATCAAAATGAAAAGTGTACCATTGGAATCAGCATGTTCTGTTTTTTTTTCTCCAGGCTTAGCGGGTTACCAGAACATCATAGTGAGATGCTTAATGGCTGCTCATTCAAAAGCTGTTTCTAATATCTACGTGCTTTTTATGAATTCCATCATCTGCAAGAGCCATATGGCACTGAAACGGCACTGTTTGTGCCATTTTTCTAGGGGTGGCACTAGCAGGCTACCAGAACATCGAAAACAGATTTTTTATAGCTCGTATAAAAGATATCGCTCATATAAATTCTTCCTATAAATTCCCTCATCTGTAAGTCCCAAATGGCACTAAAAATGGCACTTTTGGTGCAATGTCTCAAGTGGAAAAACTGCGGCTATTGGGCTAGCAGAACTTATAAGAGTTATGTTTAATAGCTTATTTGAAGTTATTGCTCATATATACGTTTTTTTTTTTTTTTTTTTTTTTTTTTTTTTTTTTTTTTTTTTTTTTTATCAATTCTACCATTGGTATTTGTGATAAAGCACTGAAAACCCCACTTTTGGTGCCACTTATATAGTGGAAAAGCTCTGAAGTAAAGAACAGGTACTATTGTAATGTTTATGTTACAGAACCATTAACTGGAGGCCCGCAAGAACCCCTCCCGTACACTCCACCTCCCAGCCCCTTAGTAAACTTCATAAATTTTCGGCTCATCAGTAAGCTACTAAATCATTAGTAGGCTACCACACCATCGTAGATAGATGTTTAATGGCTCAAATAAAAGCTATTGCTTATATTTACTAGGTTTTTGCAAATTCTAACGTCTATTAGTTAAAAAACATTAAAACGGTCTGTTTTTTCTTCTTGTTTTCCAGAGCTAGCGGGTTACTAGAACATCACAGAGAGAAGCTTAAGAGCTCATTAAAAAGCTAGTTCTCATATGTACGTGGTTTATATAAATTCTGCCATCTGCAAATTTCAAATGGCACTAAAAATGACATTTTGGTCCCATGCCTCAAGTTGAAAAGCTGGGGCTAATGGGCTACCAGAACTTTTCAGAGTGATGGCTCATTTGAAAGTTTTTCTGATATCTACGCGCTTTTTATCAATTCTACCATTCGTAAGTGAGCACTGAAAATAAAACTTTTAGTGCCACTTCTTAAGTGGAAAATCTTGTAAGTATAAAACGGTATCATTGTAATAATTATGGTCCAAAACCCTTAACTGGAGGCTTGCAAGAACACCTCCCGCATGTTCCTCCTCCAGGCACCCTTAATAAGCAACGCAATTAAAGTCCTACAAACACTAACATATCAAATTACATTATTAGAGGCGTGGATCTGTTAATGCAGTGCTGGACTTCAAATTAAATTATCATGCCTTCGATTCCAGCTTAGATTTTTTTTTTCAGTCATGTTTTGTCCCTTCTTTTGATTACTTTTCAGATAATCCACTATTTTTGCAAATGTGATGTACTCAAGCATATCCCGGGAAGGCTTATTTTATACCTATTACTCATATCTACGTGCTTTTTATCAATTCTACCTTTCGTAAGTGAGCACTGAAAAGAACAACACTTTTGGTGCCACTTCTTAAGTGGAAAATATTAAAAGTATAAAACGGTATCATTGTAATAATTGTGGTCCAAAACCCTTGAATTGCTTAAGGATTAAAAAAATTGCTAAAGGATTGTTCTGGGTACCCGGCTGACTGACCGCATTTCAAACAATAGGCTATACGAAAAATGTAGTTCAATACCGCTCTCTAGGGCTATAATGAAAGAAAGGTTGAGATGGCTAGGGCACATTGTGCGGATGAAGGAACACAGATTACCGAAGATTGTTCTTTTCGGCCAACCGTCTAGGGCTAAACGGAAAGCAGGTCGTCCTCGTCTGGGGTGGGAGGACGTCATAAAGAAAGAATTAAATGAAATGGGAACTTCGAGGGCGGGTGTAAAAAGGGAGGCTTTGAATAGATTGGGGTGGAGGAAGAGCGTGCGTAGCTGTTTTGGCCTCAGGCGGCTTGGTGCTGCGGTGAGTTGTTAGTAGTAGTGGTAGCAGTAGTAGTTTTATTGAAATATATTAGATAGGCTGTGAAGTAACAATTTTTTGTCCGTTTTAAGTTTCAACTTTGCTCTTTACTTCCCTCGAAAAAACTTGTTTTTTTTAATTAATACTGATAAGAAGAGTTGGACTTATGTCTCTCTTCCAGGTTGGAGCAACTTGTCGGTTTGGACACGTATCACCGCCTAAACGGATCATCTTGTCTTAACGTTTTTCTTACGGGCTACTTAAAAAAAAAAATTCGGAAAAGAAGTCTTTTAAAGAAAAGTAAAGGCCCCATTCCTTCTAAAGACCAGAACATAGTTTGCACATTACTGTAAACAATCCTTATTTCGATTTATGTGTATTTATTCCTAATAACATTAAGAAAAAACACCACAATAACCGAGATTACTAGAATGAAAAATAAAGGTGGATTGACAGTTTAATATATAGTGATACTGATTCCAGAAAGCCTCAGCAGTTTTGGGTTTGTCAAAGCTATAAAAGAGAAAATGTTTAAAATGTGTTTTCTTCAAGTGCTTGTAAAAAAAAGCTATACTATAGTGCTTTGGATGAATGAATACGCGGAATAATATTCAAATAAATCGGTTGAACATCTGTATAGCCTTTGGGGTTCAAAAGAACTAAAGGAATTCTGACCCCTGTGATGTTAGAATATTGAGTGTACACAAATATTGATCAGCCATTCCCCTCAACAAGCCCAAAAATTTAAACTTAATTCCCTTACCTTTCCAGAGATATCAGAGATTTAATCCCTTTTTTGAAATAGAACTTTCAACTTCCAATCATATAAGTCCTCTCCAAAGTTTATACGAGCATCCCTTCCGTAACAACCAGATATGCCCCCAGAACATAACTTAAAACACAAGGGGGGGGGGGGTGGTGCCTCGACACCTGAGTTTTCTTATCTGACCTTAAACTATTTTTAACAAAATGGCTATCTCAAAATTTTTATCGGATGGGTTTGGGGGAAAAAAGGGTGTTAAGGGTCTAGTTGCCCTCGGATCTCTTTTGACAATTAAAAAGTGAACTAGAACTTTCAATTTCCAATCAGATGAGCCTTCTCTGAAGTTTATGCGGAATATCCCTTCCATAAGAACCATATATGCCCCCAGGACATAACTTAAAACGCCTGCCTCCAGGCCCTGTGGGGTTATATCGACACTGCAGTTTTGTTATATGAACCTGGAACTATTTTTAACAAAATGGCTATCTCAGAATTTGTATCGGATACTTTTTGGAAGAACGGGTCTTGGGGGGAGGCTAGTTGCCCTCCAATTTCTTTTGACTCTTAGAAAGTGAACTAAAACGTTAATTTTCCAATTAATTTGGCCCTCTCTGAAGTTTTTACGAGCATCACATCCATAAGAACCATATATGCCCCCAGGGCATAACTTACAACGCTTGCCCTTGGGTTCTGGGGGGTTGTGTTGACCCCTTAGTTTTCGTTATCTAACTTTTGAACTATTTTTAACAAAATGGCTAACTCAAATTTTTATCGGATGTATTGAAGAAAAGGTGGATGAGGGGGGGGGGGGGGTAGTTGCCCTCCAATATCTTTTGAATCTCAAAAACTGAACTAGAATTTTCAATTTCCAATCAAATGAGCCCTCTCTGAAGTTTTTAAGAGCATCCTTTCTATAATAACCATATAAACCCCCAAGGCATGCCTCAGTTTTCGTTATATGATTTTTGAACTATTTCTATCAAAATGGCTATCTCAAATTTGTTATCGGATGGGTTTAAGTAAAAAAGGGCGTGAAGGGAGGGGGTGCTGGTTTCCCTCTGATCTCTTTTGACTCTTAAAAGATGCATAAGGCATAACTTACAACGCCTGCCCTCGGGCCCTGGGGGTGGTGCTGACCCTGAAGCTTTCGTTATATTATCTTTGAACTTTTTTTTTAAACGGCTATATCAAAATTTGTATCTAATGGGTTTGAGGGAAAAAGGGCGTGGAGGGTGAGTGAGGCTAGTTGCCCTCCGATCTCTTTACAGTTTTAAAAAGTGAACAAGAACTTTAAATTTACAATCAAATGAGCCCTCTCTGAAGTTTATACGAGCATCCCTTCCCTAAGAACCATATATGCCCCCATGGTGTAACTTACAACACCTGCCCCAGGATCCTGGGTTGTTGTATCGACACTGGAGTTTTGTTATACTATCTTTGAACTATTTTTAACAAAATAGTGATCTCAAAATTTTATCGGATACGTTTGAGAAAAAAAGGCGTAGGGAAGGGGGGGGGGGCTAGTTGCCCTTGGATCTCTTTTTACTCTGGAAAGGTGAAATAGAAATTTAAATTTACAATCAAATGAGCCCTCTCTGAGGTTTATATGAGAATTCCTCTCGTAAGAACCATATATACCCCCAGGGCATAAATTACAACACCTGCCTCCGGGCCCTTGGGGATGGTGTCGACACCTGAGTTTTTGTTATCTGATTTTTTAACTATTTTTAAACTCGGGAGTCTCCTCGACATGTTCGTTGACCGTCAGGAGACTCCCAAGGAAGACATCCTGCAATTATTTCCAACGGAGGAGGAAGAGAGGCTGCTGAAAAATGAGGAAAACTTCAGTAGTACCCCATACTACTCGGCAGGGCAGAAACCCTCGCACGGCAGGAGCTCTAAGGAAGAAGTAAACCTGGAAGACCTGGAAGACCAGAGGAAGATGAAAAAGAAATTTAGTGTTTATTTTAATTTGATTTTGTGTCTGAATTTCCAGCCAATCCAACGGGGATTTGGGCCATTTATCTTAGGAGGGAGGTGTTGGAACCCTTGGTCCCAGTTTTTTCAGATAAATGTCCCTCCCAGATTCATTTCTTTTGGCCCCTTAATTATTTTCCTTCCTTAAGTAATAAATATTAATTTCCTATTATTTTTTTTTTGACGCCAGTTTTGGTCCTCTTAAATGCGTACGTGCTGTATAGACCACGAGGGAAAAACTGCGCAGTTAGGGAGGTCGGCCAGTAGATTAGTAAGTCCAAGGATTGGCTGGAAAAATTAATTGCCACCCTCGTAACCCCCGCCGCAGCGTGCGGCTAGCGGGCCGGGAGGAAGTGTTCATTTTTTAGTCAGTTCATTTTATACCGCGTGATTGTTAATACAGTAAGATTTTTCTATGTACTCTTTTTAACTTTTCAGCTTAGGTCGAATCTAAAAGAGTTAGTTAGAAATCTTATCGGTAAACTTTGGCTTTAAATGTGGCCATAGACCATCCGATCACGTTAGTATACGGAACCGTTGGAGTAACCGCGGAAATCCCACTAATTTGGGGCCAAAGAGGGATCGTTTCCCTCCAGTAAGTGGCATAGCAACTCTTTCTTGTCTATCTTTCTCTCTTTCTTTCTCCATGAAATTTAATAGTTGTTGTGTCATATCTATTTGGGTACTTTGTCGCGAGCTCCTACTGCAAATTGAGCTTCTACTACGCCTGCTACTTGGCCTACTCTGAATCTCACTGTTATTATATTCTCTTAACTCGTTTTCTGAGTCTACTCGTTGTATAATATTTTCTTCTCCCCGCAACTCCCCTACTTTTTGTACCTTCTTTGAAGGGTGAGTTTGTTTTGTTATACCCGTTCTTTCATGTAATAATTTTTCCTCATGTATTATCGCCACTGTTTCTTTTGTTCGGATTTCTCTATCTGCGAGTAATTCTTTCTGCACTTGTTTTAGACTTTTCTCTTCTTCTCTGGTTCGTACCGGGGATCGCTCTATTACTGATTTTGGTTTGAAGATATCCTCTTCACATGTTTCAGAAATGTCTATTTCATCTGTTGAGTGATATATGGTTCTATCTGATGGTGTTTTTCTGATGGTGAAAAAAGGACGTGGGAGGGGGCTAGTTGCCTTCCAATCTGTTTTGACTCTTAAAAAGTGAACTAAAACTTTCAATTTCCAATAAAATGAGTCCTCTCTGAAGTTTATACGAGCATCCCTTCCATAAGAACCGTATATGTCCCCAGGAGTTAACTTATAACGCCTGCCCTCGGGCTCTGGGGGCTGTCTTGACTCTGAATTTTCAATATATGATCTTTGAACGAAGCTTTGTCGAGACGAAGCTTTCAAGGAACCATGGAATCTTGAGAAAACTCATTCCCCAATAAAATTTTATTGGGGAATGCTGATTCCCTAATAAAATGCTGATTCTGATTTACAATGCAGTTATTAAGCCTCACATTCAATATTGTTCTACAGTTTGGCAATCCAAATTCAAGACACATTTACAGAGACTAAACTCACTTCACAACAAAGCACTTTAAATTTTAGGCCCAGAACCGAACAGACTATCAATGGCATCACTTTACAGACTATCTTGCACCGTTTTTTGTTTTAAAGATTTTTCAGGAACACTCCTATCACTATTTAAAGGGTTATTCACAGTAGCATCGCAAATCCATAGTTTAAATACACGATCTTCATCAGACATTTACATAGCCCCGACACCGACAGCTAGGTCGAAATTTTCTCCTAGAATTGCGTGTGCTAGGGAATGGAATGCACTTCCGCAAGAGCTAAAATCATATAGGTCTCTCGGCTCCTTTAAAAAGAATGTGAAAAAATATCTAAAAGATTAAAAATTTATTTACTAGATTTGTTTTATTATTATTATGTTTAGAATTTTTTGATATTATTATTATTTATTGTATTTTAGTTTGATACTTCAAGGGGTTGTGAGAGGAGGAGAAGCTGTGTTAAATTTATTGTTATTTGATGGCGGTTCGGGGTGGAAATTGGAGAGTACAGGAGGCCATGCTGTATTTAGAGTGTGCAATTATTACGGGCCCAAACGTGCATCAATGCACAAGGAACTGAGTTAAGTGTATTTTTATATATTTTTTTCAATTAAAACCCATATTGAACTTGAACTTGAGCCATTTTTTTTTATCAAAATAGCTATCTCAAAGTTCTTATCGGATGGATTTAAGGAAACAGGGCACGGAGGATGGAGGGGGGTGCTAGTTGCCCTCCGATCTCTTTTGAATCTTAAAAAGTGTATTAGGCATAGCTATCAACGCCTACCCCCGGGCCCTTGGGGGTAGTGTCGACACCGGAGTTTTTGTTATATGCAATTGGGAAAAAGGGCGTGGGGCTAGCTACCCTTCGATTACTTTTAATTCTTAGAAAGGGAACTAGAACTTCCGATTGAATGAGCCCCCTCCGATGTTTATGTGACGACCCTTTACGTGCCTCTGGGGAAACAAATTAAATAAATAATGATGAAACATTGGAGCCGTATGGCTTTTTCTATAGGCAACGCTATAGCCTTGCCTCTGATATTAAAAATACTAAATACTAGTGACATTCTGCTGTTTCCACACCACGGAGGTAATCGTAAAAGAAACTTTGAAAATTTAAAATACCACACAAGGGGCCAAAAAGAAAATATGTAGGTCAATGACTCGAGTGGTTGAATTTTGGTACCATGACCAAAGAGACTTGCAAATGAATAGATTCACCCCATAATTCAAGAGACATAAAATGGATTGGGAGTGCAATATGGAGTCAAATGCTCCAGATATATCGAGTGTACAATCGAATAATTCTTTCATTCACTCACTTTCATTCATTCATTCACTCCTGGGAGGCTGCTGATGGACCCATTGACAACCTGCAATCGGGGAGTCTGTTTTGATTTAGATCAACATCCTCCTAAACATTCTCATTAAAGTTTTATCTCAACACCCTTAGCCTCAGTAGTAGTAGTCACAGCTGTAGAAGTAGAAGTAGCAGTTCTAGTAGTGTATACAGAGTTAACATCCCTATAAACATGCCCTGAAAGTTACGACTTAATGTTCCAAGCTGCTTCTGAGTAATTGTTCATACATCCTTTGGGCAGCCTGAAAGAACATAGTCCGTTTTGATTAAATGCAAAGTCCCCCTGAATATTCCCTGAAATTTTCAGCTTAATATCCTTAGCCTCAGTAGAAGTAGTAGTCGCAGCAGCAGTAATAGTAGTAATAGTGGTAACATATACGTAGTGTCTTTTAGTTATTTCAACATCCCCCTCAACATGCCCTGAAAGTTTCAATTTTATGCTCTAAATCGTTCCTAAACATCTCTTATATGCCTTTTCGAAAAACTCCATGCAACTCGTATAGTGTGTTTGGATTTAATTGAACTGTTACCTAAACATTCCTTGAAAGTTTCACCTCAATACCTTTAGCGTCACCAGTAGCAGTAACTGCAGTAGCAGTAGTAGTAGACTATGCACATAGTGCCTTTTGGTTCGTTCAAAATCCACGTCAACTTACCCTGGAGTTTATTTGATTTAATTCAAGACCCCCGTAAACATTCCCTGAAAGCTTCACCTTTATACACCCAGCTTCAGTAGTAGGAATACTTATAAAAGTAGTAATAGCATTTGAAGCAGTATGCAAATAGCACCTTTAGTTCTTTTTAACTTCCTCCTCAACACACGCTGAAATTTTCAGATTAATACCCTAAACAGTTCCTGGGGTATTGCTAACATGTAATTTTGATAATCTGAAAGCACATAGTATATTTTGATTTAGTTCAACATCCTCTTAACATTCCCTGAAATTTTCATATTGATACTCCAAGCTTTAGCAATAGCAGTAGCATTAGTAGCAGAATCAATAGTAATAGCAGTGACAGTAATATCAGTAGCAGGAGTAATAGTAGTAGTAGTAGTAGAGGTATTAGTAGTAGCATGCGAACATTGCCTTTTTGTTAGTTCAACATTCCACCGCAACAATCACTATAAGTTTAACTTCATACTCCAAGCCGTTCCTAAAATACTGCTGACACGCCGTTTTGACAACATGCAGCAACACAATTTATTTTGATTTAGTTTAATTTCTGCCTCGATATTGCCAGAAATGTTTACCTTCAAACCCTTAGCCTTAGTGGTAGCAGTAGTCACGGTAGTGTTAGTAGCAGTATTAGTAGTATTAAGGTAAAAGAAGGTAAAGGACACGGAGTAGACCTTTACATTAGACCCTTAAAACCCCAAGAAGTGGTGCTTATCTCCTTGTCAAGGCCCTTCAACCAGAAAGTGCAATGGGGGGGATGGGGCCGGCCAGCCATCCTGTGCTTTTGCACATCCTTCCTGCTTACCATTCCCATGTTTCTCCAGGGATTCATTTAGAGCTGGGTTGACTCTGGCTGAGCTTACGGAATCACGCGACTGACTCCCGTTCCAAACCAAATAATTGGCTACACCAGGATTTGAACCCTCGCCCTTTGGACACAGGATTTCAAATCCAGCGCGCCAACCACTTGGCTAGGACGACTCTTAGCAGTATTAGTAAGAAAAAACATGAGTAGTAGTAGTATTATGTACATATTACCTTTTGATTAGTTGAAAATTCATGTTATCATGCCCTGGAGGTTTCAAATTAATACTCTAGGCCGTTCCTAAGATATTGCTGATACGCCCTTCGAATAATTTGTATGCGCATGATGTTCTCAATTTCAGTTCAACTTCTCCCTCAACATTTCCTCAGATTTCCACCTTAATAACCTTAGCCTTAGCAGTAGTCACAAGAGAAGTAGCAATTGTAGTAGTAGTACTAGAGATAGCACTATCAGTAATAGTAGTTTCCACGTATGGCGTTTTCGTCAATTGATCATCCTCCTCATGATTATCTGAAAGTTACTACTTAATATCCAAAGACCTTCTTAAGATAACCACTATGCCTTCCCAAGGCCAGAACATAGTTTGCACTTTAATGAAAAAAATAAAAACTTTCTTACTTTTATAACTTTAATAAATCAAATAATATTAACATTTTTATTACTAAACATTAGTATATGTATATTAAATTGACAATACACATTCATTTGTATCTTTTTCAGTAAAGTGCAAATTATGTTCTGGCCTTGGGAAGGCATAGGGGTTTTGAGCCCGACTTAAGTTCATTTCTGTTCGTTTTGAGTTTGATTCGGTTATTTATTGTAATTTCTGTTGGTTTTGGGTTTCATTTATTTATCGATGCCGATTTGCGGTAGTTCCACGCTTCGTAGATTATTTGATTTTATTCTTGCTCATTTTTTGTTTAATGGAGTTCTTTACTTTTCTTTGAAAAACTTATTTAGTGGAAAAAGCTTTTTTAATTAATTTTTGTTCGTTCTATATTGACATAGTCGTTTCAGGGAAAAAGAAAATAAATCTTTAAATCTTTTCGTTTTTTTAAGACTTTATAGTTTGGCCTGCTATTTGTATGCTGGAGAAAAATTTTCAGCAATTTTTAACAACATACACCCTTTTAAAAATCCGGACACAAATAGTAGTGTTTAATTTCGTTTCATACCTCCTCTAGTTGACCTGAAATGGAAAACTTGATACCATTCGCAAAAAAATCTGCTTACTTTCTTTGATAGCTTGGATATACTTATGCTATTTTGACTTGGTTAAATTTTAAGAGCAGAAGTAGCCCCGAAAGTTTGAACATAATACCCTCAGTCGTTCTTGGGATACTGCTGAGATGCCTTATTGGGAATTAGCATTAACACAGTACATTTTGATTTAATCTTAAGGCAACATTTAGTTTTTAAACATAAATGCAAATGGGAGGGTGGGCGTGGGAGGGGGATCAGTTCCCTCCAATCACTTTCGACTACTAAAAATGGCATCAGTCCTTTCTATTTTCAATCAAATGAGCCCTTTTCGAAGTTCCTACGACAACTCCTTCGATATGAAATGCCCTGGTCCAAACAACAACAGCAACAAAAATCATAAATTATACTCACATCGATCTTTACTATAAAAAATTCAAGCCTTCCAATCACTTTCGACTATTAAAAAGGGCACTGGGCCTTTCGATTTCCAATCGAATGAGCTCTTTTTGAGTTTCTACGACAACGCTTTCTATAAACACCTTATATTCCCTAGGGTATAAATTACAAACCTTACCCTAAGGGCTGTGAGGGTGGTTGGTAACCTCTAAGAAATAATTTCCAGAACTTTCAAAAATGTTAAACAAAATGGCTATCTCAAAAATTTGAATGGATGTGTTTGGGAAAATGGTGGGCGTGAGAGGGGTGTTAGTCGCCCTCCCATCACTTTCAACTACTAAAAAAGGCACTAACCCTTTCAATTTCGAATCAAATGAGCCCTTTTGAAGTTTCTACGACAGAGCTTTCAATAAAAACCTTATATGCCCCCAGGGCATAACTTATAGCCCTTGCCCTGAGGGCTCGGGGCTTGTCACCCTCAAAGACCTAATTTCCAGAACTTTCTACTACGTTGAACACAATGGCTATCTGAAAATTTTCATTGGATGTGTTCAGGGGAATGGTGCGCGTGAGAGGGTGGTTAGTTACCTTCCAATCACTTTCGACTATCAAAAAGGGCACTAGCCCTCTCAATTCCCAATTGAATGAGCCTGTTTTGAAGTTTTTACAACAACTCTAACTATAAAAACTTTATATACCCCATGGCATAACTTACAACCTTTGCCCTGGGGGCTCTGGGGGGTTTGTTGTCCTTAAATACATAATTTCCAGAACTTTCAACTACGTTGAACAAAATGGCTATCCCTAATAATAATAATAATAATATTTTATTACCTGTCAAAATCAAACAAAAGAGACGGAGTACATAAAAATACAAGAAAAAGATAAACAAGACAAATATACACGACAAAAACAAAATACATAAAAGTACAAGTTTTAGACACAATGTAATACTCACTAGCAAGAAAAGACTGGTTAAACCATAGAGAAAACAAAAACACACTGAGTATTGAACTTTGAGATCTGATTAAGGATGGCTGAAGTTGGGTCTGCTATATTATAATTCCTAATAAGATAAGAATTTCGGGACCAAAGCGGGAGACGAAGTAGAAACTTAGCCTACTTAAAAAAAAAAACAGATCGAAGTTTACGTTTATCACACTCGGGAAAAACTCTCCAAGAAGGACTTAAATACAAAAAATGGGGGAGTGCAACTGCATTATAAATGCAAGCTAAAACTTTTCTGTTGAACCTCAACTTATTTTGAACAATTTTACTATATTCAAAACCAATCCGCTTCTGTAGATGGTCGATTAGCAATCGACGTGTTGTTTTTAGAGTTGAACCGATAGGAAGGACAAGGTAAGTAATGAACTGGACTGGACTGGACATTTTTATTTCCAAGAGCAATCGTAAAATCATCGGGGACTGATTTCCAATTAAAAAGCAGCATTTCCGACTTTTCTGCGTTAAACTCTAATCCGAGCTGCTTATAATCATTCTGGAGGATGTTAAGGTTTTCTTCTATACCCAAAACAGTGCGACTCGAATTAAATATATCATCCGCGTGTGATATTAACGAAACATCGATACATCGCAGGACACAAGTTGTTTTACATCTCTCTTGCCCTCGGATTATTGTATTATTAAAAGCAGCAGGTGAAGTTATTGCCCCTTGTCGAGCCCCTTTTTTAACCGGGACAACAGGATTATTTTTTATTTTATGATCCGGATGCTGATGCGAGAGCTTAAGTTCGGCTTTCAGATTTGCATACATATCTTTTAAAGGAAGAAGGGTTCCTTTTTTTACACTGCACTTTCCCATATCCAATACCAACTCATCATGAATCAAAGAGTCAAAGGCACGTTGAACATCGTAAGCCACGAAAGCCAAACTTTCTCCAGTTTTCTCGGCATCAACGAGAATAGATGCTACGGCAGACAAAGCATGGCAACAACCCAGACACGGCGTGAATCCAAACTGTGAGTCCGGGCTATAACACTTATTTTGGACTTCATTAATTATCAAAAGCTCAAATATTTTACAAAAAAATGTCGAAAACGTGATCGGCTGAAAAGACGAACATTCCCGATGAGGTTTACCTTTCTTAGGGATCGGAGTTAAAGCCCCAATACAAAAAGATGACAGAACTATTCCGGTGACATACAATCAAATGACGAAAATCCAGTGACTAAACTTTGATTGAATGTGTTTCGGAAACGGTACTAGCCCTTTGAATTTCCAATGGAAAGAGCTTTTTTCAAGTTTCTAGGACAAAGATTTAAATAAAAACTTACATACCCCCAGGGCATAACTTATAACCCTTGCCCTAAAGACTGTGGGGGGAGTGTCCTGCTCAAAGGTATAATTTCCTGAACTTTAAACTGCGTGAAACAAAATGGCTGTCTAAAATTTTTGATTGGATGTGTTTGGGGGATTGATGGGCGTGGAAAGGGTGTTAGCTGCCTTCCAATCACTTTCGACTATTAAAAAGGGCACTAACCATTTCAATTTCCAATCGAATGAGCCCTATTTGAAGTTTCTATGACAATGCGTTCTACAAAAACCTTATATGCCCCCACGGCACAACTTACAACCCTTGCCTTGAGGGCTCTAGGGGAGTGTCCTCCTCAAAAACGTAATTTCTATAAGGAAATCTATAGCGCTGAACAAAACGACGATATAAGAATTTTGATTGGAGGTGTTGGGGGAAAAGGTGGGCAAGAGAGGGGGGTTAGTTGCCCTCAAATCACTTTCGACTAATAAAAAGGGCACTAGACCTTTGAATTTGCAATCGAATGAACCCTTTGTGAAGTTTCTACAATAAATATTTCAACAAAAACTTATATGCTGCCAGGGCATAACTTATAACCCTTGCCCTGAAGACTCTGGGGGGAGTGTCCTGCTCAAAGGTATAATTTCCTGAATTTTAAACTGCGTGGAACAAATGGCTATCTCAAAATTTTGATTGGATGTGTTTGGGGAAATGGTGGGCGTGGAAGGGGTGTTAGTTGCCTTCCAACTACTTTTGACTATTAAAAAGTTACTAGCGATTTCAATTTCTAATCGAATGAGCCCTTTTTGAACTTTTTACGACAATGCGTTCTATAAAAACCTTATATGCCCCCAGGGCATAACTCACAACCCTTGCCCTGAGGGCTGTGAGGGGGTTTTCATCCTCAAAGACCTACTTTACAGAACTTAAAACTACGTTGAATAAAATGGCAATCTCAAAATTTCGATTGGATGTGTTTGGGGAAAGGGTGGGCGTGAGAGGGGGGTTAGTTGCCCTCCAATCACATTCGACTATTAAAAAGGGCACTAGCCCTTTGAATTTCCAATCGAATGAGCCTTTTTTGAAGTTTCTACGACAACGCCTTCTATAAAAACCTTATATTCCTCCAGGGCACAACTTACAACCCTTACCCTGAAGGCTGTGGGGGAGTGTCCTCCTCAAAAACATAATTTCTATCAGGAAATCAACTACGCTGAACAAAATGGCTATCAGAAAATCTAGATTGGATATATTTCGGGAAATGGTGGGCGTAGAAGGGGTGTTAGTTGCCTTCCAATCACTTTCGACTATTAAAAAGGACATAAGCCATTCCAATTTCCAATTGAATCAGCTTTTTTTGAAGTTTCTACGACAACTTCCTCGATTTGAAGTGCCCTACTCTAAAGGAAAAAAT